>CAUYPK010096972.1:0-30374 GCA_963574355.1 Loris lydekkerianus
TCCTGGGGTCCAGAAGTCCCTTGCTGGCTCCCTGTATCCTCAAAGGGATGATCATAGGCAGATCCCACTGGCCAGAGATGTCTGGAGTCTTGTCTCCCCAGACTCGCCGTGCCCAGTTGCAGGGAAGCTGTTACTCAGCCGACATCTTTAATCCAATCTATTATAACTTTTCTAGTGGTGTGAAGTAGTATGTTATAGTAGGTTTTATTTTCATTTCCCTACTGACTAATGATGTTAAGCATCTCATCATGTATTTTTTTGGCCATTTACTACATCTTCTTTGGAGGAATGTCTATTCAAACCCTTTGCCCATTTTTATTTTTACTTTAAAAATTTTTTTAATTAAAAAAAAAATTTTTTTTTTTGATACGGTCTCACTTTGTCACCCTGAGTAGAGTGCAATGGCATCCTAGCTCACAGCAACCTCAAACTCCTGGTCTCAAGTGATTTTCTTGCTTCAGCCTCCCCAGTAGCTGGGACTACGGGTGCCCGCCACAATGGCTGGCTATTTTTAGAGACGGGGTCTGGTGCTTGCTCAGGCTGGTCTCAAACTCCTGAGCTCAGGCAATCCACCCACCTCTATCTCCCAGAGTATTAGGATTTCAGGTGTAAGCCACTGTGCCTGACCTCCCTTTGCCCATTTTAAAACTGGATTATATATCTTTTTTTTTTTTTTTGAGACCGAGCCTCAAGCTGTCGCCTTAGGTAGAGTGCTGCAGCATCACAGCTCACAGCAACCTCCAACTCCTGGGCTCAAGTGATTCTCTTGCCTCAGCCTCCTGAGAAGCTGGGACTACAAGTGCCTGCCACAATGCCCGGCTTTTTTTGTTGTTGTTGTTGCAGCTGTCATTGTTGTTTGGGGGGCTGGGATGGATTTGAACCCACCTGCTCAGGTGTATGTGGCTGGCACCTTAGCCGCGTGGAGCCACAGGCACCGAGCCTGGATTATTTATCTTTTTGTCGTTGAGTTGTAGGAGTTCTTTGTAGGGAAACTAATCCTGATCACATTTATGATTTGCCAAATGTTCCTCCTACTCTGTTGTTTTGCCTTTTCAACTTCTTAGCTTCTTTTGATGCACAAAAGTTGATTTTAAAAAATATATTATGGGTTTTATTTTTCCTTAAAATGTCTATAAGGGGCTCAGCACCTGTGGCTCAAGCAGCTAAGGTGCCAGCCACATACACCTGAGCTGGCAGGTTCGAATCCAGCCCAGGCCCACCAAACAACAATGACGGGTAAAACCAAAAAAATAGCTGGGCCTTGTGGCAGGTGCCTGTAGTCCCAGCTACTTGGAAGGCGGAGGCAGGAGAATTGCTTGAGCCCAGGAGTTGGAGTTTGCTGTGAGCTGTGATGCCACGGCACTCTACCCAGGGTAAGAGCTTGAGGCTCTGTCTCAAAAAAAGAAAAAGAAATGTCTATAAGGAATAATTTTTTTTCTTTTTTCAAATTAATATGAGGGTATAAACAATTAGGTTACACTGTTTGCATTTGTTAAGTAAAGTCACTGTTGTTGTTGTGGTCCCTGCCCAGGAGGTGTGTCATATACCTTACACTGTGTCCTAAGTGGGAGCACCCAATCCCTCTCCCCCTCTGCTCTCCCGCTTCCCTGTCTGTATGTGTTTTGGGGATAAAGTCTCACTCTGTTGCTTGAGATAGAGTGCAGTGGCATCATCACTTCTCACTGAACCTCAGATTCGTAGGTTCAAGTAATCCTCCTGCCTCAGCCTTCCAAGTATCTGGGACTACAAGTGTCTGTCATTACACTCAGCTAATTTTTTTCTATTTTTGGTGGAGATGGGATTTTGTTCTTGCTTAGGCTGTTCTCAAATTCTGGGCCTCAAGCAATCCTTCTGCACTGGACTTCTAGAGTGCTAGGATTATAGGCATGACCCATGATGACCTTCTGTTTTTTAATTTTTATGTATTCCAATTTACCTATTTTTTCCTTTGTTTGTCATGTTTTTGGTCTCATATCTAAAAAGCCATTATCAAATCTAAGGTCATAAAGATTTATCTTCATTTTTTTTCTAAGAATTTTATAACGTTAGCGCTTGGATTAACTTTTATACATAGTAAAAGTCTGACTTAATTCTTTTGCATGTGATTATCCATTTTTCTTGTATCAATTGTCTTGTTGAAAAGACTTTTTTACCATTGGATGGTCTTGTCACATTTGTCAAAGACCAGATGATCATAACCACATAGGTTCATTACTAAATTCTCATTATATTTCATTAATCTCTATGTTTATCCTTATATCATTACCATACTGCTTTGGTTACTGTTGCTTTGTAGTAAGTTTTATTTTATTTATTTATTTTTTAAATAATCTGTATTGACTTTTTTTTTTTTTTTTTTTTTTTGTTGTATTTTTTTGCCAGGGCTGAGTTTTAACCTACCAACTCTGGCATATGGGGCCAGTGCCCTACTCCTTTGAGCCACAGGCACCACCCCTTTATTGATTCTTTTTATTTTTTTTGAGACAGAGTCTCACTATGGTACCCTCGGTAAAGTGCTGTGGCGTCACAGCTCACAACAACCTCAAACACTTGGACTTAAGTGATTCTCTTGCCTCAGCCTCCCAAGTAGCTGGGAGTACAGGCACCTATCACAGTGCCCGACTATTTTGTTTTTTTTGTTGTTGTTGTTGCAGTTGTCATTGTTGTTTATCTGGCCAGGGCATTGTGGCAGGCACCTGTAATAGTTACTTTGTTAATGATTTAGGGTTTTTTAATATATACAATCATCCCACTTACAAATAAAGTTTTATTGCTTCCTTTCCAATCTTGGTACCTTTTATTTCTTTCTTATTGTCTAAGTGCTCTTAGTGCTCTGTAAGTGCTCTGGTCAGACCCTCAAGTACAACATTGAATATAAATAGTAAGAGTAAACATCTATTTTTTTTTTTTTTTTTTTTTTAAGAGGGAAGCTAGGTTGGGGTGCTTGATCTTAGAGGGAAATATTTAAGTCTTTCACCATTAAGTATGATGCTAGCTGTTGCTTTTTCATAGACTCCCTCTCATCGTTCCCTTTTATTCATAGCCTGTTGCGTGTTTTTATCGTGAAAGGGTATTGAATTTTGTCAAATGCTTTTCTTACATTTATTGAGATGATCATGTTTGTTTGTTTTTTCTTAGAGTTGGGGTCTCACTCTGTTGCCCATCCTGGAGTGCAAGGGGCACAAGCATAGCTCACTCTAGCCTTAACTTCCTGAAGGCAAGTGATGTTCCCACCTCAGCCTCCTGCATGTGCCTTGGTTTTTCGTTTTTGTTTTATTGATATAATGTGTTGTACTGACTGATTTTTGTATGTATGCTGAACCGCTCTTGCATTTGTTAGGGAAATCCACTTAAGCATGTTTACAAACCTTTGTATACATTGCTAGATTTGGTTTGTTAGTATTTTATTGAGGATTTTTTGACCGATATTCATAAATATTAGTCTGTCATTTCCTTTTCTTATCTGTCTTTATCCAATTAGGGTATCAGAGTAATATTGGCCTTATATATAGAATGAGTTAGAAGTGTTAAGACACATGGGTTACTCAGGAGTGTAATTTTTAATTTCCAAGTGTTTTGATATTTTCCTGTCATCATTTTGTTATTAATGCCTAGTTTAAGTCCACTACAGTCAGAAAAAATACTTCGTGTAATTTTACTTCTTTCACATTTGTGAAAGTAGTTTTAGAACTCTAGATATAGTCTATCTTGGTGAATGCTCCATGGTCTCTTGAAAAGAATGAATAGTCTGACATTGTTGGGTAGAGCGTTTTATAAATGTCACTTAGATCCAGTTGGTTGATAAGATTATTCAGTTCTTCAATGGTCTTCCTGATTTTGTCTATTAGTGCTATTACTTACTGAGAAAGAAGTGTTATAGTCTCTATAATTTTTTGTCCACTTCTCCTTTTATTCCTGTCACTGTTTGCTTCACATATTTTGAAACTCTTTTGTTAGGTGGATACATATTTAGGATTGCTGTGTCTTCTTGATAAATTGACTCTTTCATCATTCTGTAGCTTCCCTATTTGTCCCTTGTAATTTTCTTTACTCTGAAGTCTACGTTTATTTTATTTTATTTTATTTATTTATTTATTTATTTATTTTTTATTATTTTTTGAGACAGAGCCTCAAGTTGTCACCCTGGGTAGAGTGCTGTGGCATCACAGCTCACAGAAACCTCCAACTCCTGGGCTCTAGCAATTCTCCTGCCTCTGCCTCTCAAGTAGGTGGGACTATAGGCGCCCATCACAACACCAGGCTATTTTTTTTTTTTTTTTTTTTTGGTCGCAGCCGTCATTGTTGTTTGGCGGACCCTGGCTGGATTCGAACTCGCCAGCTCAGGTGTATGTAGCTGACAGCTTAGCAGCTTGAGCCACAGGTGCCAAGCCTTTATTTATTTATTTATTTATTTATTTTTGAGACAGAGCCTCAAGTTGTCTGTCGCCCTGGGGAGAGTACTGTGGCATCATGGCTCACAGCAATCTCCAAATCCTGGCTTAAGCAATTCTCTTGCCTCAGCCTCCCAAGTAGCTGGGACTACAGGCGCCCGTCACAATGCCTGGCTATTTTTTGGTTGTAGTTGTCATCGTTGTTTGGCGGGCCCAGGTAGAATTCAAACCCTCTAGCTCTAGTGTATGTGGCTGGAGCCTTAGCTGCTTGAGCTACAGATGCCAAACCTCTTACTTTTATTTTTAAAGAAATGGGATCTTGCTATGGTGTCCAGGTTGCACTTAAACTCCTGGACTCAAGCAATACTATTGTCTTAGGCTCCTGAGTAGCTAGGACTACAGGCATGAGCCTCCCTCCCTCTATCCCTCCTTTCTTTCTTTCTTTCTTGACAGTGTCACTTTGTTGCCCTTGGTAGAGTGCTGTGGTGTCATAGGTCACAGCAACCTCAAACTCCTGGGCTCAAGAGATTCTCTTAACTCAGCCTACCAAGTGACTGGGACTATAGGCACCTGCCACAATACCCAGCTATTTTTAGAGACGAAGTCTCACTCTGGCTAAGGCTGGTCTCGAACCTGTGAGCTGAGGCAATCCACCTGCCTCAGACTCTCAAGTGCTGGGATTACAGGCATGAGCCACTGCGCCTGGCCCTCTATTATGTTTTTGACTCTATCCCTTTGTATAGTTTTTTTTAGAGGTTCATCTAGGGAGCACAATATACTTAATTTTTCAGAGTCCGCTTAGAGTCAACATTTGACCATTTCAAATGGAATGTAGAAATCTTACCACTATTTAGGACCCTTTAACCCCCCCATTTTATGTTGTTGTCATATATTACATAAACATGCATTACAAATCTTACCAAACCATGTGGTAAGTTTTGTTTTCAAACACAAAACATAGTTTTTTGTTTGTTTGTTTTTGTTTTTTGAGACAGAGTCTCAAGCTGTTGCCCTGGGTTGAGTGTCGTGGCATCATAACTCACAGCAACCTCCAACTCTGGCTCAAGCAATTCTCTTGCCTCAGTTTTTCTATTTTTATTAGAGACGGGGTCTTGCTCTTGCTCAGGCTGGTCTAAAACTCCTGAGCTCAAGCAGTTCACCTGCCTCAGCCTCCCAAATTGCTAGGATTATAGATGTGAGCCACTGTGTCCAATTCCGAAGAATTTTCTTTAGTAATTTTCTTAGAGTAAATCTTCTGGAAACAAATTAGTTTATTTTTTCTTCATCTGAGAATATCTTCATTTCACCTTAAGTCCTAAAGGATATTCTCACTGAATATAGAATTATGGTTGACAGTTCTTTTCTTCCTGCACTTTAGAAATGTCCACTTCCTTCTGGCCCCAGTGGTTTCTAATGGGAAACTTAGAGTTATTTGAATTGTTCTCCTCTAATAATTTCCCACCCCCTGGGTGCTCTCATAATTTTTTTAGTCTTCAACAATTTAATTAGAATATGTCTGCATGTGTATCTCTTTAGGTTTATTCTGTTCATGATTTACTTAGCTTACTGAATTTTTAGGTTTATATCTTTTGCCAAATTTGGGAAGTTTCCAATCATTATACCTTCAAATACAATCTGCTCATGTTTTATAGCTACATTTTGTGGGAAAGATGGGGTAAAGTGTGTTCCTCCATGTTATCTGGAAACAGAAATTCAAACCCCATTTCTGTTTTATTTTAAATAGCACTTGGGCTAGAGTGCCATGGCCTCAGCCTAGCTCACAGCAACCTCAAATTCCTGGGTTCAAGTAATCCTCCTGCTTCAGCCTCCCAAATAGCTGGGACTATAGGCAGCCCCCACAACACCCAACTAATATTTTTTCTGTTTAGTAGAAATCGGGTCTCACTCTTGCTCAGGCTAGTCTTTTTTTTTTTTTTTTCTTTTTAGAGACAGAGTCTCTATCACCCTTGGTAGAGTGTCGTGGCATCACAGCTCACAGTAACCACCAACTCCTGGGCTTAGGCGATTCTCTTGCCTCAGCCTCCCAAGGCTACTCTTGAACTCCTGAGCTCAAGTGATCTTCCTGTCTTGGCCTCCTAGCATACTAGGTGTGAGCCACTGTGCCTGGCCTCAAAACCCATTTTAATTAATATTAATCTGCTGTACCACCTTTCTTTGGGCTAGAATTTGCCTAGCATAGGCTTTGTTTTTCTTTCATTTCCAATATTTCTGTTTCCTATTGTTTGTGTGTTTTTTTTAAGATAGAGTCTCACTTTGTAGCCCGTGGTAAGAGTGCCATGGTGTCATAACTCACAGCAGCCTCAAACTCTTAGGCTCAAGTGATCTGCCTCAGCCTCCTGAGTAGGGACTGTAGGTGCTCATAATGCCTGGTTATTTTTAGAGCCAGTCTCCGGCTCAGGCTGGTCTTAAACCAGTGAGCTCAGGCAATCCACTCCCCTTAGCCTCCCAGAGTGCCAGGGTTACAGGTGTGAGCCACTGCGCTCGGCCCTTGTTTATGTGTTTGATTTTGGTTTTAGGTATTTATTCTGACACTATCATTTAACCTATGACTATTGTCCATTTGCATTTATTGTGATTAATATAATTTTTTTTTTTTTTTGAGACAGAGTCTCACTTGTTACCCACAGTAGAGTGCTGTAGTGTTATAGTTCACAGCAACCTCAAACTCTTGGACTCAGGTAATCCTCTCATGTAGCTGGGACTACCATCATGCACGTACCTTATGCCCAGCTGGGTTTTTTTTTTTCTTTTCTATTTTTAGTAGAGACAGGTCTTGCTCTTGCTCAGGTTGGTCTCAAACTCCTGGGCTCAAGCAGTTCACCCACCTGACCCTCCCAGAGTGCTAGGATTATAGGTGTGAGCCACCTAGCCTGGCCTGAAAAAATGACCTTATTTTTAGCCTGGGTCTTCAGTAATAATTTAGCTACATAAATAATTCTAGGTTCAGTATTATTTTCTCTCAGCACTTGGAAGGCATTCTTCAAGGGAGTCTTATTTTATATATTCCTTTATTTGCTTTGTTGTCAAAATTGTATGTATTTATTGTATACATGTTTTGAAACACATGTACATATAGAATAGTTTACCAAGCTAATAACATACACTTTACCTCACTTGTTTATCAAATTTTGTGATAAGAACACTAAAAATCTACTATCTAAGCAATTTACAAGTGCACACAAATTGTTATTAACTATAGTCACCATGTTGTATAATAGATTTCTTGAGCTTATTCCTTCTAACTGAAATTCTATTTATTTATCTATTCATTCATTCCAGAAATTTTTTATTCTCTGACCAACATCTCCTCAATCCTTCTCCACCCCCCAGCCTGTGGTACTCACAATTCTACAATCTGTTTCTATGAATTCTACTTTTTAAAATTTGATAAGTGAGATCATGTGGTATTTGTTTTTCCGTGTCTGGCTTGTTACATTTAATCCATCCTCTACGTTCATCCATGTTGTCAAAAATGACAGTAATTCCTTTTTTTAAAGGCTGAATGCTATTCCATTCTGTATCTACCATATTTTCTTTATAAGATAATCTTCTGACTTCTAATGTTGCCATTGTTGAATCTAAAGGCAGTATAATTGTTCCTTTGAAAGCAACCTGTCTTTTCTTTCTGATTGCCTTTAAGATCTTCTTTATGGTGTTTAGCAATTCCACAGTGATGTGTCTAGGTGTGGATTTATTTATATTTATCTTATCTGGAACCAATAGTTTTTGTTATTTATTTATTTATTACTAGAAATCCTCTGATCTTCTAAAGAACCAGTACTTTTTGAAACTGAGGATTTAGCTGGATGTGGTGGCTCGTGCGTATAATCCTAGCACTTTGGGAAGCTGAGTTGGGTGCATTGCTTGAGCTCAGGAGTTCTAGGGCAGCCTTCCCAAGAGTAAGATACCGTCTCTACTAACAATAGAAAAACTAGCCAGAATTTGTGGCTGATGCCTGTAGTCCCAGCCACTTGGGAGGCTGAGGCAAGAGGATCTCTTGAGCCCAAGAATTTGAGGTTGCTGTGAGCTACTACGCCTTGGCACTCTACCCAGGGTGAAAGAGTGAGACTCTGTCTCAAAAAATAAAAATAAAATAAAAATAAAAATTTTCTTAACCATTTTTTTTTTTTTTCTGAGACAAAGTCTCATCCTGGATAGAGTGCCATGGCATCAGCCTAGCTCATAGCAACCTCAAACTCTTGGGCTCCAGTGATCCTCCTCCCTTAGCTCCCCAAGTAGCTGTAACTGTAAGCGCCTGCCACAATGCCCAGCTATTTTTCTATTATTTTTTAATTTTTTCTATCATTCTTATTTTGTATTTACTTTAGTAGAGACAGAGTCTCATTCTTGCTCAGGCTGGTCTCAAACTCCTGAGTCAAGTGATCCTCCTGCTTGGGCCTTCTCCCAGAATGCTAAGATTACCAAGTTAATTATAATTAAAAAAATCAGAATCATACATTTCAGGTCTCTCAAAGTGAACAGAAAGTTCTGCAGAACACATTTTGAAAACTGTGGATCGGGGGGAGAACCTGGCCTTCCTACCACCTGTTTCTCCATTCCTAGCACCTTCATGCTCTGCTACTTGGGGCAAGTTACTTAGCTTCCCTGAACCTTCTTTTTCTCTTCTGTGTGGCTAATCATACCTGACTCTCAGGGCCACAAGATACTTGCCTGGGAACATGTATGGAAAGCCCTGGCTCTGTGATGCTTGAGGTGGGGTCTCTACATCCTTGCCATAACCTGGAAAATTCCCTTAGTTGTCCAGCCAAGTGAAAGGAGGGTTGGTTTGTGATGAGTTTCCAAACACCACTGCAGGCTGTTTTAAGCCAACACGCTGGTATCAGTCCAGAATATGGCCTCTCCCTAAGCACAACCTGGGGACCCAGGTCCTGTCTCTTTCCTATCTGCTGCTAAGAGGATAGCCCTGGCAGGCCACACCTGATGGCAGTTTGCTGACCAGCTCTGGGCAGGGACCCCTGGAGAAGACACCCACCTCTCCCCCACTGACTCCAATTTCCAAACAGCCCATTCATCCCAGGCAAGGGTGTGACAGTGGTTGGAGGAGGACCTCCAGTCTGTCCCCCCGCCCCCCAGCTCAGGGGTGGAATGGGGGACCCCCAGCGGCGGCAGCCCCAACTAGGCCCCTGCACAGGAAGAAAAGCATTTCTGTCTCACTCCCACTCTGCTTTGGGTTTCACACTTCCCTTCCTGGGGACAATCTCGACCTTCACCATTGAAGGGCCTTTTACAAACACATACATACGGACATGTATTTTTGGAAGAAGGGGAAAAATTCCAAGAGAACCTCTGCTCGGTCAAAAATGAAGTGAAGATTATATTAAGAGTGAAAGGCGAGCGCGGCGGCTCAGGAGCAGACAGAGGGCCCTTTCATCCGCCCGGCCGCGCGCCGCGTGCCGCTGCCAACACAAACGCGGGCGGACCCGAACCCGCGGAGCACCGGCCCCGCTGCCAGGCCGCGTCCCTGCCCGTCCAGCTGGCGCCGCTCCGCGTTTCCGCTCTGCTGACGCGCTGGAATCGCCGGCAGCCAGGCGGTGGGGGCCGGGGCCGCGCGGGGTGAGTTCCTGGCGGGGGCGCCCGAGGGTCACCTGCGCGCTCCGGAGCTCCCAAATGGGGGCTGGGACGGTTTCCCCACCCGCCGCTCGTCCTCTCCCGGCCCTGGCACACTGTGGGTATTCAATGGGCTTGAGGTCGCCACCTCCGGGAAGCCAGCCTGGGTTGTCCCTCAGCTGACCTCCTGCAGGCAATACCCAAGGCTTGTCAGGCCCCAGCTCCCCTTAAAGTCTGTGTCCCTCCTGCAGACCCTCGGCCAGCGCAAGCGTCCCCCACCCCACACGTGTCAGGGACAGACGCCCAACGCTGGCTTCCTGTGAAAATCCCTCAGGGGCTGGGTGGTCTAGTGGTTTGCCACCCGGGCCTCTAACTCCCATAATGTTGGGAAAGTCACTTAACCTCACCGGAAAAACGGGTGCAGTCCAGTCTATCCCACAACACCACAGGGCCCTGTGCTAGCTGAGGGGCAGGCTCCTGCAGGTGGCCGGCCCTTTCTCTGCAGTACCCTCACTCTGGGCCAGGATTAGCCTATTGGAACGGTGCCCGGATTTGCCCTCTCACTACTCTCCAGGGTGTAGCCCCTCCCAGGAGAGTCATCTCTCTGCTGGAATGCACAGGACCTCGGCCGCAGCCTCGGGGCACTGCCTGCTCCTATCCTATCCAGGGACTCAGCACTAGTTCACGCCCCATACAGAGGGCAGGTGCTAATCCAGCTGGCCAATTGGAGGACACCACCCACCTTTTGATTGGTTCAGGGTTGAGCAATGACCCCCCCCCCAGCTAAGCCAATCAAAGCCTTCCCTGGGTTTTTCCAGAGAGTCCGGGTCTCAGTACTTTGAAGGGTGAGGCAGAAACCACAGAACAGTCCTGCCCTGGCTGCAGAAGGAATCCTGCTGCAGGGAGAAGCAAGGAGGACCAGAGAGGGAAGCAGATATGAGATGCAGCCAGTGAGGGGCAAGAGAGAGAAAGGACAGGTAAGTCATCCTTAGTCCCTAGGCTACAGCTGTACCCACAGACGGAGCCACCCTTGGACCTCCCTTGACAGCAACCACTCCATTTTGTCTGTCTGAGCCAGTTTAAGTTGGGTTTTCATCAGTTGGAATTCAGAATCCTGCCTAACACCTTCACCACTACTTGTAAAGCCTGGGCCCTTAGACTTGGTATTTGTGGCCTTTGTAATGTGCAGCTTTCTTCCCTGTCTGTCTCTGGGCCCCTTACACTTGTGCAGCATCTTACCATTCACAAAGAACTGTCACAAGCATGATCAGTGGTGATCCTCACCACATCCTGAGTGTCAGACAAGGAAACCAAGGCTTCAGTATGAAGCGTCATATCCCAGGTCACCCAGGCAGTAAGGGATGGGGATGAACTTGTAGCTGAGTCACTTCAGAACATTGCCAATCTCCAACCTGTACCTCCCCCTCCCCCCCCCACCTTACCTGAGGACCAAGGACTGACTGCTTCTGGGCCCCACACTTGGGCGTCTGTGCAGTGCAGTGTGCCTCCCTCCAATGCTCCCCTCTCTCTGCTGATTTAGTCCTTTGAAACTTAGTGTGTATCCACCTTCTCTAAAACGATGTACTTTCTGCAAGGAACCCCTTCTTGTCCTTGTACCTGCACTGGCCTGAGGCATTGGACACTTGGGCTCTGGATGCTGTGGGCTGGGTGGTTGCACTCCCATCTTGCCCCCACCATGTGCAGAGTTTGGTGCTGGAAGCAGGAGCTCATCCTATGCCTCTTTAGATCTGCTTTTTGAATATTTGGGAGGCAGAAACCACAGGTTGTGGCAATCATTGAGATCTGGGAAGTAAGAATGGGAGAGGAGTCAAGCATGATAACGCCAAGGTTTCTAGCGTGGGTGTTATCACTAACCAGGACGGTGAGAGGAAGCCTTGGTTACCCAGGAGAGACCAGGAAGGATCATCCCAAGAGCCCTGAGGTACAGAGCTAAGGTACAGAGCTAAACCCTGAGGTACAAAGCTAAGAGAGGGTGGGGCTGGAGGAGGTGGTCTAGGAAGCTCTGAAGTAAAGATGGACACTGAGACCTTGGGAGTCAAGGAGTTTAAAGATGAACCATCCATGTGTAAAAAAAGGTGACCAAAGACAGAACTCCAACATTTAAAGGACTGGCAGAGGAAGAGAGGAGGAAGAGGTTTAGAAAAGGAGGAAGGTCAGTGAAAGAGACAGAAGAACAGGAGAGTGGTTTCTGAAAGCCACATGAGAAGGAATTTTAAGAAAAGATTGTTCAAAAGTAGCACATGCTTTCAGAGCCCTATGGGAAGAGCATTTCTTTCTACAAGGGAGGTACCCATTGCACAGGTAACTAAGGGGCCCCTGGAGGCCTAGCTCAGAGGAGGCTGACAGCAGAGGATCAAGAGGCAACCACTGATGAGGAAGAAGCTGAGAGAGTCTGTGTGGACAGGCTGCCCCAAAGACCTGCCAAATTTGGGTTTAACAAAAATTTGCCAGGCCTACAAATTTGTAGGGAAACTACAAAACGTTATTAAAAGAAATGAAAGATAACCTAAATAAATGGGAAGAAATTCATGTTCATGGATGAGAAGACTTAATATTGGTAAAATGACAATACTCCCTGTAAGTGGTCTAAAGGTTCAAAGCGATCCATATCAACCCCCAGCTGCCTTTCTTGTAGAAATTGACAGGTTTATCCTAAAACTCATATAGAAAAAAGCAAGGAAAATGGAATACTGAAACAAAATTTAAAAAGAAGGGCAAAGTTGTAGGACTCACAATTTCTGATTTTAAAAACTTGCTACAAAGCTACAGAAATCAAAACTGTGTGGTACTGGTATAAACACAGAGATCACTGGAACAGAACTGAGAGTCCAGAAATAAACCCATACAAGAGTGCCAAGATTGTCTAATGGGCTTGGAATAGTCTCTTCTATAAATGGTGCTGGGAAACTGGGTATACACATATAAAATAGTAAAGTTAGTTTATAAAGTAATCATTATAAAGTACATTATAATGCACACAAAAATTAATTCAAAAGGACTAACAACCTAAATGTAAGAGCTAAGGGCTATAAAATTCTCAGAAAAACGCAAGGGGATAAATCTTCATGGCTCTGGATTTGGAAATGGTTTCTTAGGTAAGACCCGAACAGCACAAGCAACAAAAGTGAACCAGATAAACTTGAACTTCATCAAGATGTGAAACATTTGTGCTTCAAAGGATGCCATCAAGAATGTGAAAAAACAACCCATGGGAGGGAAGAATGCTTTTGTAAATTATAAATCTGATATGGGACTGTTTTCTAGAATATATAAAAAACTCTTATAACTCAATGCTAAAAATAACCCAATTAAAAAATGGGCCAAAGAGCTAAAAAGACATTCTCCAAGGCACAAATGGGCAATAAGCACATGAAAAGATGTTTCACTTCATTTGTCATTGGAAATGCAAATCAAAACCACAATGAGACACCACTTCACACCCACTAGAATGGCTATTAAAAAAGAAAAGAAAAGAACAAGTGTTGTCAAGGATGTGGAGAAATTGGAACCTTCATACATGGTCACTGGGAATGTAAAATGGTGCAGCTGCTGTGGAAAACCGTGTGGCAGCTTCTCAAAAAGTTGCACTTGGAAAAGAAAAAAAAAGTTGCACTTGGAATTACCATATGACCCAGTGATTCCATTCCTAAGTATAGACCCTAAATAGTTGAAAATAGATGTTTAAATTTTATAAATACATGAATGTTCATAGAAGCATTAGCCAAGAAGGGGAAGCAAACCAAATGTCCATCAATGAATGGGTAAAAGAAAGTGGTAGGTGGATCCCTACAATGTATTATTATTCAGCCATAAAAACGAAATACATATTGAATGATCCATACTATAACATGATTAACCTTGAAAACATGCTGTGACCCTATGTGAAAGAAGCCAGACAGAAAAGGCTACATGCTCTATGATTCCATTTACACGAACTACACAGAATAGGCAAATTCAGAGGCAGAAAGTAGATTAGTGATTTTTAGGGTCTGGGGGACAGGAGTGTGGAGAGTGACTGCTGTGGGTTTGTGTTTCTTTTTGAGGCAATAAAAATATTCTGAAATAGGGTGATAGCTGTACAACTTTATGAATATGCTTTAAAAACCCACTAAATTGTACACCTTAAAAAAGTAGAATTCATGCTCTATGAATGATATCTCCATTTTTTTTTAAAGGAGGAAGAATATATGAAAATAGCTCCTTCTCTAAACAGGGCTGGGAACCTGAGTTGGTTGGGGAAATCATTCTTTCTCCTAGAGGCATAACAGAAACTGCCAACATTGAACAGGACTTATTGAGTGAGGGGCAAGGATGGGAGGCAGGGCACTTGTTGGACATCGATATTGAACTGCGTGGATGGGTTACATTTTCAAGACTTTAATAAATAAATGGGTCTGGTTCTGGATGAAAGGAGGCGGCAGGCTTGAAGGAGGGACTGTGCATAGAATTAGAGGATGTGATGGCACAAGAAGGCGAGGGGCACACCTGTCGTCAGGACCCTAGGAGACAAGGGTGGGTGGGGATGTAGAAGAAGCAGAAGGTGAGAGAAAAGGACCTTTTGCCTGGTGGGAGGGTTATTTCCTGCCTGTTTCTTTGCTTCTCCGTGGAGGGGGCAAAGCCCCTGGGCCTGCTGAGAGAGGATGCATGGAGGGGAAGGAGCTCCTGAGAAGCTAGGTGAAGCTGGGAAGGGCCTCGCAGAATCAGAAAGGAGCTCATGAGGCCTGAAGGGCTGCTGAGTAATTCTGAGGTTGGAAATTCACTGTGATGACTTGCACATCTATTTCACTAGCTTGAGTGGGGCTCTTTGTATGGCGTGGAACACTGTGCTATTGATGGGGGCGAGCTATCGGCTGTGGTCACACTGGGGTGGGCCATCTAGACGCCTACCTAATGCTCCGAATTCAAGCAGGGTGGGTGAACTGACCTTCTAGTGCCCACCGGGAGTCAGGGCCCTCAGCCCGAGGGATGGTACCAGGACAGGGCATGACCCTGTGAAAGCCCCTTCTCTAAAGAGAGCTGGGAACCTGATCTGGTCCACGTCCCTAGGCTGGGGACCTGAATTGGTTGTGGACCACAGAAAAGGTGGCTGACACTGCTGAAGACTTCAGTCCTCCCAACCAACCAAATTTTCTGATAATTCTTCACAACTGAGTTTTAAGCCGTCACTGCATTTCTAGCCCAATGATTGCTTTCTGGGGCTGCTAGGGCTCTCCAACACCCAGTATGTGTCTGGCAATGTGCAGGTTGCACCTGAGGACCTCGCTAGATTCTATGTTCACAACCAATGGAAAGCGGTGGCCCCCTTGTCCTAGGTGGAGAAAAGGAGTCATGGAGAACGACTTAGTTCCACGTGCCCTCTGGGCACTTCCCTGGGCCAGGGAAGTCCTCAGAACTGCAGTCTGCAGACTGGCCTGGGTGTCAGGGCTGTGACCTGGCTCAATTCAGGGATCTCTCCTGCCCCAATGGGGCACTGTCTGCAGCCACATGCCCCCTATCACTGCCCTGCCCTTTCATGTTGCTGCACCCCATGGCTCATGCAGAGCTCACAGTCACCCTGGGCTTGTCTTTTCCCTTTTACATTAAGGGTCCTGAACCAGATTTTCTCCACACAGCAGACCAATGCAGACCTGAGTGCAAAGCACTTATTCTGTATTGCCATTCTGTCTTGTCTGTCAGGATTCCAGAAGGTATGCAGTTAAAAAGCCTTATTGAGACCTATTTAATTTTTCAATAAATTAGAGCTCTGGTCTGCCAGACTCTGCTGGGGAATGAAGGTTCAAAATCAAGTAAAATGTTGTCCCTGCTCTCAAGGAGCTCACAGCCTTGGGGAAGTTCGGCCAAACCATCTGGAATCCCCAATGAGATGGGACAAGGGTTTCTGGGCACCATAGAGGCAGCCATATCAGGGTGGTCAGGGAAGGCTGCCTGGAGGAGGAGGAATTTAAACTGTATTTTTTTTCTCTTCAGGTTTTTGCATTTATCTATGTTATACACTTGGTTTTAGTATTAAAAAAATTAAAATGTTTTTTAAAAACATGAGAAAGAGCCTGGGCACAGTGACTCATGCCTATAATCTTAGCACTCTGGAGGCTGAGGCACAAAGATCCCTTGAGCTTAGGAGTTCAAGACTAGCCCCAGCAAGAGTGAGATCCCGATCTTATTATAAATAGAAAAAATTACTTGGATGTTGTGGCAGGCGCCTGTAGTCTCAGCTGTCTATGAGGCTGAGGCAACGGGATTACTTGAACCCAGGAGTTTGAGGTTGCTATGAGCGAGGCTGAGGCCATGGCACTCAAAGCCTGAGCCAAGACTCTGGCTCAAAAAAACAAAAAACAAAAACCATGAGAAATAAATATTTTAATATCAAGCAAAGAGGAAAGTTTCTGTGGTTTTATTTGGCTTAGGGAAAGGGAAATTCTTTTTTTTTTTTAAGACAGAGTCTCACTCTGTCACCCTGAACTGAGTTCTGTGTTGTCATTATAGCTCACAGTGACCTCAAAATCCTAAGCTCAGATGATCCTCTTTCCTCAGCCTGCTGAGAAGCTGACACTACCAGCACCCACCACGCCCAGCTAATTTTTCTGCTTTAGTAGAGAAAGGATCTCGCTCTTGCTCAGGCTGGTCTCGAAATCCTGAGCTCAAGGGATTCTCCCATCTCAGTCTCCAAGAATGCTAGGATTACATGTGTGACCCACTGTGCCAGGCCTGGGAAGTTCATTCTTGTGCCAAGTGACCCCTGTCAAGACAGTTGATGGTAAGCTGGAGACTTAGGTATCTTGACTCCCAGGTCCTGCCACCTTGAGCTTGGGGTTCTGCAGGTGTTCTCATCAGCTGGGAAAAGGCCTGGGATGTGATCCAGGTGGAGCAAGTGGCACACAGGGAGGCAGAGGGCAGACCGATGCGAACATTAGCAACTTCAAGACAGCAACTGGAGGGGCTGTGCTCCTGTACTAAATTAGGGAGTTCCAACTTTATCTCAAAGACTACTGGGAGTGACTGAAGGACTTTCAGCCAGGGCAGGACAGGGCTAGCAGGAGGAGAGGGGAGGCCATGGGAACAGTATGCAGTGGTCAAGGTGAGAAGGCATTAGCATCCCATCCAGGCAGGACAGCGAAATGAATAGCAGGGGTAGGAACAAGGGAATTACAGATACACAGCCCAAGGCCTCAGAGACCAGAAAGTGAAGCTGAATAGAAGTGGAACAACAGGACGCTGTCAGGCTCAGGAGCCTGGGCTGGGGGTAGGTGGAGGAAAAGGCTTTTGCCTTCCTTCCTGCTGAGGTCCACTCTGTGTGGGGGTCTCACACTGTATGCAGGGGTCCTTCCAATCACAACAGAGTTATGGCTCGGTGCCCACAGCACAGTGGTTATGGGGGGGGGGGGGAGCCATATATACCGAGGCTGGCCCAGGCCAGCTAAACAACAAGTGCAACAAAAAATAGCCAGGCATTGTTGCGGGCACCTGTGGTCCCAGCTACTTGGGAGGCTGAGGCAAGAGAATCGCTTAGCCCAGGAATTTGGGGTTGTTGTGAGCTCTGATGCCACGGCATTCTACCTAGGGCAATGTAGTGAGACTCTGTCTCAAAAAAAAAAAAAAAAAAAAAAAAACACAACAACAAACAGAGTTAGGTGGGCCTGTTCTCCAAGGACAGACAGATTTCTCCCAGAGTAGCTACCAAGTCCACCATCACTTCCCTAACCTCTTTCCCTTAGTGGATGGTAGTGAAACTGTCTGGGTCTAAGTGCTCCTTCTCCCTGAAAGGGCAGCTCTGCCTGGATCTGAGGGTGCTGGTGCAGTCAGCAAGAGGGAGTGGGATGGGGAAAATAGAGATTTGCCTCAAGTCCCTCCCACCTCAGTTGCACTTTAATTTGAAGGGGTGTAAATTAAGAATACCATGCTTACAAATACATCATATAACAATATATCATTTATCTACTGAGATTTCTGTGTTTTTCTAGAATGTTTGCCTCCTAGGCCATCCAAACGTGCATGTGCTGCAAACACACACACGCACATGTACATGTACATGCAAAAAAGGCATTTTTGCTTAACCCATGCCCTTGGATCAAGTCTGATTGCTTGTGGTTATTATGGCACTATCATAACTGAGCTAGTCAAAGCACTTAGAGAGGTCAAGGTAAACTCCTTAACCAGGTCAGGATAGAGCAGGTGCCAAGAAAAAAAGCTCAGCCTCTTCCATCCAGCCAGGCCAGCTCTTGAGCTTATGACAGAAGACGCCTCCAGGACTGGTTTTCATTCGGTCTGACATAGCTTCCCTTGGTCCTGGCTGCTCCAGGCTCCTGCCACTTTGCCTGGAGCTCTTCCTTCAGGCCCTGCAGCTGAGTGCTTAGATTGACTCAACCTGCTGCCTTTTCCCACTCTTGGAGGGCAAAGGTGGTCTCTGAGAGCCAGGTCCCCAGCAGCTTTTCCTGGGGACAGTGTCCAGCAGTTGGGTGGCAGAAAGAGGCCAAGTGCCCTTCTCAGCAGCTGCCCTGGCAGGCAGGCCCAGGAGTGCTGGCAGGGGCGAAGCGGGTGCTAAAGTTCCCCCATACCAGCTTTGCCCAGAAAGCATGGGGTGGGTTATGTCGCCATCTGTTGTTCAGTTTGCTCAACAAGAGTCAGCCAGGCCCTTGTGAGCTCAAATTCTCTTTTCGGGAGACAAAAACTGGACTCACTTAGGTGAAGCGAGGGGAGCTCTGGGAGAGTGGCTGGAAAAAAGTCCACAGATCCGAGTTGGAACTGGGATCTACTTCAGTTCTACCCGTGTCACCTGGGGTAAGTCACCGGGCCTCAACCCCTTTCCCTCTGAAATGACTATGGGGCAGGGTGGGGCAAGGAAAGGCTCCCAAGAAGGTGCAGGAGATCCAGGGTCTGTGAGTGACAGTCCCACTGCCAACCTGGTAAGCAGGATAGCCACCAAGCCCCGGCTCTGACAAGCTTCTCAAGCACTCTTAAGTCAGTCTCTGCCATCCTTCATAAGCACAGAGTGTTCCAGAGAGAACAAACTGCAGCCCTGCTGTGAGGCCCAGTCCAGGAGGCCTGGAGGGGCTGTGTGACACAGCCAGCAGGCACATTTTGCAAACACACACTAAGAAGCATGTGAAGCAACACAACATGACTGGCGATGGGCGGCGGGCTGAGATGAGAGGACATGAGCACATACCGTGGGGACAGTGAGCTGGGGGCAGCAGCACAGTTGACTCTGTCCTCTGCACGAGAGTTTAAAATGGTGACTAAAACCTCAAAATCTACTTCAGGTGAAAAGTGGTTTACCAAGAACTGACATGGCTGGGACTTCAGGACTTCCCTGAAGGCCCCTTCAGTGCCATGTGCCGTGCTGATGCCTGAGTTGGTTTTCTCTCTTAAGTTCTTTCCTTTTTCTTCGGGATCATGTGTCTCCCTGGCAGGAACAGAAGCCACCACTGAGCCACACGGACCCACGTGTGGTGGGTAAAGGGGCAGGCAGCTCACCTTCCTGCCAAGTGCCCCTCACTGGGTGGGCTGCTGCAGATGGCACTGCAGCCCCTGCTGCCCTCCAACCCACCTTCTGATCTACATGGGATCCAGGTAGTTTTCCCTCCAATTTTTCAATTACACCGATAGTACACAGTGTGCTATAGTCTTGAACTGTATAGCAGCAGCCAGGAAAAGCATGGGGTCCTCCCTCAGCTCCCTGTGTCGTGCTTACTGCTGCTAGGTCCGAGCCGGTGGACTCTTCCAGAATGTCTCTCTCTCACACACACACACACACACACACGTCTCCAGGCTTCATGTATTACTCTCCATCTTATTCTCCTTTTTAATGCAACACACCGACTTCAGCGAAACAGATAAAGGGACTTGTAACAGGAGAAAAGCCAGTCAGGAGGAATTTTATCTTTATACTTTAACTGTCATGTGCATTATATTTAACTTATACTAGGTTTTGTGCCCATGGCATCGTGAAGCATACATCACTCATACGTCTCTTGACCTATCTCCACCTTATAAAACACTGTGGCTCCAAGGAAAAATTATTTTTTCTAGGTGTGGCAGTAAATGTGTTAAACACCTATATGCAGGGGTGTCCAACTTGTATCCAGCAGGGGCTGCATGCTGATTTTGTTAGGACTTTTTTTTGTTTATCTGTGGTGTCCTATATATCATGAAAAGTATGCACAGATTATTTTTTGCCAGCCTTTGTTACTGTTTTTTTTTTTTCATATTTTTTAATATTTTTTGTGTTTGTGTTTTCAATGTGTGGCACAAGACTACTTGTATTCTTCCAACGTGTGGCAGAGAAAAAAAAGATTGGACACCCTTGACAGTAACCTACCTGCAGCTGCAGGTAATGAGTTCTGTTGCTGTGAGGCCAGCTCATGCACAGCTGTGGATGAATGCTCTGTATTCACTGAATACAGCTCAGATACACATACCTGAAATTTGAAGATTTGATGCACAAAAGCCAGGCAAGGTGGCTCACGCCTGTGATCCCAGCCCTCTGGGAGGCCAAGGCAGGTAGATTGCCTGAGTTCATGTGCTTGAGACCGTCCTGAACCAGAGGGAGACTCTGTCTCTAAAAATAGCCATGCGTTGTGGCAGGCGCCTGTAGTCCCAACTACTTGGGAGGCCAAAGCAAGGGGGATCACTTGAGCCCAGGAGTTTGAGGTTGCTGTGAGCTATGACACTACCCATGGTAACAGAGACTCTATCTCAAAAAAAAAAAAAAAAAAAAAAAAAAAGATTTGATCTTTGTTGATCTTTTGGACGAGGTCATCTAAAGAGCAGAATGTGCCATGTAATGAGCCTAGCCTAGACTGGAAGACTCCAGGTCTCCTCCAGTCCTTTTCAGACACAGGAGCACAGGGGTATGGGACTCTGTGTGGAAAGTTCTTCTGGGTAATGTGACAAGCTGGTACTCTGGTGCTCATTGCAGCACTTGACTGAGTAGCAGAAATGCTTGTGGGGCATCCTGCCAACATGTGGCAGATGAAGCAGGAAAAGAGGGCTGAGAGCAGGCACAGCAAGCACCAGGTCCCTTTGGCCAAGGCATCCACTTGACTAGGACCACTATCTTATTCTTTAAAAGCCACAAAGAATTTCCCTGGACAGCTGGGCTGGGATTTTCTTTCACAAGTCCCTCTGATGGATCCACAGTTGTTCCCAACTTTACTGTATCACTAAAAATGGTTCAATGAACATCCTTTTAATCCACAAGTGTAAATTTTTTTTTGAGACAGTTTCATTATGTCGCCCTTGGTAGAGTGCCGTGACATCACAGTTCACAGCACCCTCAAACTCTTGGGCTTAAGTGATCCTCTTGCCTCAGCCTCCCAAGTAGCTGGACCTACAGGTACCTGCCACAAAGCTGGGCTATTTTTTGTTGTTATTGTTATTGTTGTCTATCAGGTCCTGGCCAGGTTCGAACCCACCACCCCTGGTGCATGTGGCTGGCATCCTAACCACTGAGCCACGGGCGCTGAGCCACAAGTGTAAATGTTCTTAAAGGACAGAATCCTTCAAGTGGAATTGCTAAGGTGAAGTGTATTCTTACGCTTTTAATATCCTTAAGTTATAAGAGTAACTTCCTGAAACACCGATCTCATCACGGCTCTCATCATGCCTCTGCTGAAGTCCCTTCAGCAACCTATTCCAAGGTGAAGCCTATAGAGATGACCAGTCAGATCCTGGCACTGCAGGCCACAGGGTGCATGCACGTGTATGTGTAGGTAGGGAGGTACAGCTAAAGGCAGGGAGTCAAGTGTCAAGAACTGAGGCCGAGGTCACTATGAAGATCTGTGTGTGCAGACCACCTCAGTACCTCTTTAATGATGGTGGGACTTACTTTTAGGAAGACTATTTTAGCTGTATGAGCACAACAGAGAAGGCTGAAAAAGAACAGATGGGCAGGTGACTGTCCTAGTCACTGACACACAGTTTAGCAGAAGCAGCTGGCAGAGTGTGGTATGGGGTGAGGTGATGGTTTGGTCTTGGCCTTCCTGAATCTGAAGGGACTAAGGGAAGTCTGATGCCAATGAAGCTAGGCCATGGTCGTAACATCTGGAGGTACAGATTCAGGAAACATTGTCAGGGTCCTTATGGCCTCTTGGGAAAACTACTTTCCCACCCTCTGGTAGCACCAGGAAAGGGGGCAGGAATCTCTGGAAGAGGCTTATTGGTAGCTGGTTCCCCAGCAGCTCCACCAGCCCATACATCTCCAGGCAGAGAGGGCAGGTAGGCCCAGCCTCCTCCCCTAGGACTTGGTTTCTGCTCAGGTGATTTCTGTTGGCAAATGAGGAGTTGGAAGGGGATAGGAGTAAAGGCCAGGTGCTTCTTAGGCCAGGCAGTATGCCTAGGCCCCCAGCTTAACCCCTGGTCTGGACCGTTCATTCATCATAGCCCTTGGCTGCTGAATTACATCTGAAATGCTCAAAAAGTTTTTCGATACCATGATAGAAGAGAACAAAGAGAAAAAAGAGGGAAACTTAAGGGTGGCCACCCAAAAGGGGTACAAGGAAATCCAGGAGCATTATTCTCTTGGAAGCTCAGAAACTCAGGGAAGACAGTTTCTCAGGAAGGAGGAAGTTTCAAAGTAGTAAAGTCATGTCCAATCAGGAGAAACTAATGCCTGCTGATCAGGCCACCTGAGCAGGCTGGTAGCAAGAGGGTGGGAAGGCAGCTGGCCAAGGAATAACTGGTGTGGGGATGGGAAAAGCCAGTGTAGACAATACTTTTGAAAAGGTAAAAAAAGGTGATGAGAGAGGACACGGGGTTGGGGAAAGATCTGACGACAGTGTGGGGCTGTGGGAAAGACCTAGGCATGTTTATAGGCTGATGGAACACACAGCTGTGGGTAAGAGGATGAAGCAGAACAAGCTGAGAGAAGTAGGGGCAGGGCTGAGCATCTCCTGCCTCAGCCCAGAAGAGAGCACAGGACCCTTGGCAAGGCACTAAGGGGAGTTTGGCCCCAGACCAGAGAGGTCTGTGTCCAGCAGGGAGCTCTAGAGTGCCCAAGCATGGGAGGATCCTCTGGCATCACGTGATGGTTCCAATAAACTCGTCTTGCCCCAGCTCCCCACGGAAGATAGCAGGTTTCAAAGGAGCCCAATCTAAGTGTGCAAGTATTCTATTGTTAAATAAATTAAAAAGAATAGCTGGCTCTAAAAAACAAACCCAACTATCAATCTTGCTGATCCAGTGGTCTCTGCAAATGGCTTTCTTCTATCCCACCTGCTGCCATTACAGGTTTAGTTGAATTCACACAATTTATGCTGGAGCTTGCTAGGACAAGGAAGGGTTTTATTTATTTACAACAAAACCATTTGTAACATAATTCTTTCTTCAAAACAGAGAACCCTACAAAACACACAAAGCAATTTCTATTTGTATTTACCAGGGACATTAGCAGCCAGGAGGGGAGTGGGAATGGGAGAAAAGCCAAGGACAAGTTCTATTCAAAAAACTGCCTTAAAGTAGCAATGTTCTACTTGTCAGTAGCTACACTCTCTCATAGTCTGTGTATGAAAATGTGAAACAGAAAACAGTACCAGTGAAAACACATTTCAGCAGCCTGGGTCAGACAGGAGGCAATGAAGGGGCTGTGGAATTCCAGGCAGGTCACTGTATATGGGACCAGGAGTTCTTCCAGCTCCCTGCCCTCCCCCTGCAGTGATGGAGAACTCCAGCAACTCACTTCCCTTGGCTTGTATAGTTGGCTGAAGAATCTAGGAATCAAACATAGCAGTTAGGAATGCCACAGAACTCAGCAGCCCCCATGATAAGCAAGCACAACTTGACGCCACCACACTGCAGTCACATGCATGGGGGAGCCACAAGCCAGTGCCGGATCTGCAGTTCAGGCAGTGGTGACAGTTCATGGCTGATAATGACAAGTATACAGGAATCGGGAGACAGATGTTAACTGGTATGTTGGGAAACATACCAATTAATACAGTGGCTTTGAAACTTCACATCAAAAACACAGAACACAATCTCAGAAAATCAAGATAGAAAGGACCCTTAGAGATCACCTAGTTCAACTTCATTTCTCAGATGAGGTCCCCCCCAAAATGACTAATTTATGAGTCTAGGTAGGGCTTTAAGCTATTAATCTTCTGCAACTGTTCCACAAGGAGTGACATTGCCTTAACCCTTTAAAAACATGAAAAACGCTCCCACAAAGCTGAACATCAGCGGTGGCTATTTCAATGGGGTTACCACAAGACCTCTGTAACAAACACTGGGCAGCTTGAATCCCTCAGGATGTGACCCAGCAAGAAGCCTGGACACAAGTCTCTCATGCAGCTCCACAGCACAGTGCTGTCCCTTGCTATGATGTGCTTCATGCCCCAAAGATAGATTATCAACACAAGCATGGTGACAGCAGAGAGACAGTATGGAGGGCCTTATCTAGAACCAGAAGGCCTGGGTTCGACTTCTGGGCTCCACTGTTTCCTGGACAAACCATATACCTTTTGTTTCCTCATCTATAAATGATAATAACTGAGCTGTTACAAGACCGTGTGCGACAGCTGAAAATGGGCACACATGAGAAAGCTTTTACATCCACTTATTTATAATTCGGTAGTTACTGCCTGCCCATCATCCCCCAATTTTAATTTTCCTGGAGCCAAACACTGGTACTAGACCCACGTAAAATGTCGATACACAGAGGGCGCTTGCTAGACATACCCTTTCCCAACACTAGGATACCTATGAGAATAGATGTCTGGGCCCTACTGTGGTTTTGAGGGAGGGTGGTGACTCTGAAGAAAGAATTCCCTCATGCAGAAGAGCAGTTTCAGAGGTAAGGCAAGAATGTCACCACCTGCCTGCGACATCTTTTCTCCTTGGGCAGTGGTAGCAGGTGGGCACAGTGCAGGGGCAGCATCTTGCTTCTCATTTAAATCCCCATAAATGCATTAATGTATACAGTCATGATTTAATAAAGAAAACAAAAAAAGAATAAATGTATGGTAACCAGACAAGACCTCTCTAATGAGGGAACATTTAGGTAGGCTGAGCTGAGCTCTACCTGAGTAATCAGAAGAACTTTCCAGGCTATGGGAATATCAATGCAAATGCCAAGAGTCAGGAATATGATTAGACTATCTGAGAAACATCCAGGAAGCCAGTGTGGCTAAGGTGGCATCAAACTGGGAGGGAAGTTAGGAAGTGAAACTGGAGTGACAGCAAGGGTAGAATCACACAGGCCCACACAGGGGTGACCAAGAACTGCAGGGTTCATTCTTACTCCACCAGGAAGCCACTAGAGGCTCTGAATGGAGAAATGCCATTTAAGAAAAGATTATTCTCACTGCTTTGTGAAAAATAGATGGTATAAGAATAGAGCTTGGGGAACCCCTCCCCACCAATCTGGGCAGGCTCTGCGACTGCTTTGCCCAGCATGTTGAAGGGATGTGATGAGATCCCATGTTGAAGGGATGAGATATGGTGTCCTGCTCCAGGCTCTTGAAGACTGAAAGTTCTACTCTTCTAGTTTCCAACACTTCCTTTCCCCCTTTATTCCTTGGACCACAGATGCAAGCTGCCATGTAAGTCTGAATACACTATGATCATGACAATGGAGAGGTCAGGGGTAGGCTGCAAGTGACAGTCCCAGCTAAGCCCAGACTTCCAGCCATCCTTGTCAAGGTGCTAACTCTTGTGAGTGAAGCCATCCTGGATCCTCCAGATAGCTCACATGTCAACTGAATACCACCAACTGATTTCAATAAATGCCACATGCAGAAAAATAATCACTAGCCAAGCTATGCACAAATTTCTAACGTAAAAAATCCTAAGACATAATAAAATGGTGATTGTTTTAAGACACTAAATTTTGGAGTAGGTTGCCACATGGCAACAGGGAAATAGTATGAGGGAAAATGATAGTATACTATTGTTA
This sequence comes from Loris lydekkerianus, assembly GCA_963574355.1. Taxonomy (NCBI): domain Eukaryota; kingdom Metazoa; phylum Chordata; class Mammalia; order Primates; family Lorisidae; genus Loris; species Loris lydekkerianus. Next base: position 25,888 of record CAUYPK010096972.1, read on the forward strand.
AGGTTTTTCTGTTAGATGTGAAGAATAATAACATTATATAGACTATAAGTTAACGTTGCATATTGTAGTAGAGAAAGCACTAAAAAGACCCACAATGGTAAAGTTTATATAATAGAAGAGAAAAATGGAACACTAACTCCCCACCCCCAACACACAGAAACCAAAATAATTCAATCCAAAAACAAAAAGGAAAGATTAGCCAGATACAGTCAAATAGAAAACTATGGTACAGCCGGTCTTCAAATACAGTAATGTCATTTCATTCAAAGTTGTTTCATTGTAATGTTGATGAGAAAAAAAATCAATTCCTCCCTGGGGCCACTGTGTGGAGTTTGCATGTTCTTCCTGTATCTGCAGAGTTTTTCTCTGAGTTCTATAGTTTCCTTCCACATCCCCAAAATGTGCATATTTAGATTATTTAGCATGTCTAAATTGTCCTGGTCTGACGGTGTGAATGTGTGTTTGTGTTTGTAGGAGTTTCCTGAGTAATGGAATTGGCATCTTATCTAGGGTTGGTTCCCACCTTGTGCTTAATTGCCAGGATAGGCCCCAGCCACTTATGATTCTGAACTAGAATAAGGTTGAAAGATGAATATAAATTATTGTAAAATAAAAATCTGTAAAATCAAAGAAATGGATGATAAACAATGTGGTATGAAAATATTCAACAAGCCTGTATATTACTGTTTTTGAAGTGCACAGTGATTAGATGCTTCTTAGTTTTGCTTTGCATTTATTCCTTGACACCACACCATAACAATGGCTGCCAACACTCACTGATTCACCAAATATTGGGTAAATAATTTCACTTTTTAAAAATTAATCTTTCTTGAATGCATGTAGAGGTCATATTTATTTAATGTGTAATTAGAAGTGCCTTGGTCTTGTTCGGTTATGTTTTTGTGATGAGAAATATGCTACAGGAACTTAACTCTTGTTAATATTTATTAGTCCATGTTGTTTCATGTAAAGTCATAGTTCCTAAGAACCTATCAATGACGTTAAGTGAGGACTTACTGCAGACTTAAATTTAACCATATCACATTTATATTAAATATAAATGGTCTGAACACTTCAATTAAAAGGCAGAGACTGTCAGACTTGATTTAAAAACAAGACACAACTACATTGTTTATAAGAGATACAGATTAAAAGTAAAAATACATAGTTAAAAGTAACAGGATAGGAAAAGATAAACCATTTAAACAATCATAAAATACTGAAGTGACTATGCTATCAGACAAAGTATGACTTTATGACAAGTAATATTATTAAAAATAAAAAGGATACTTTATAAAAGGGTCTATTAATTAAGTAGAGCAATATGTATGCATCTAATATAGCTTCAAAGTACATGAAACAAAAATAGAACTTAAGGGAGACATAGGCATAAACACAATTATAGTTGGAGATTTTAATACAGATGGTATTAATTTACAATGGTTTGACTTACAATTTTTAGACTTCACCATAGTGCTAAAGTAATAGTCAGTATACTGACTTATGGTGTAGTTGTGTCATGCCAAACCCACTGCAAAGTGATCATAAATTGAAAACACATTTTTTATTTAGAATGTTTTCAACTTTCCTTGGTTTACTGGAACTTAACTCCATTGTAAGTTGAGGAGCATCTGTATTCTTCGTTCAACTGACAGTGCAAGCAGAGAGAAAAATCAGTAAGGATATGGAACACCTGAACAACTATCAACCAACTCAACCTGACATTTACAGAACACCATAACCAACAACTGTAGAATGCTTATTTTTTAAATGCACATAGAAAAGACACCAAGATTACATATTAGGCTATATGACAAATCTCAATAAATTAAAAAAGATAAAAATCATATAGATTGCCTTCTCTGACCTTAGCAAAATTAGAAAATTGTGAGTAACCCATGAGGGAAAAAAGAAATTACAAGGGAAATAGTCACAACACAAGTGAGGACAGTCACAATAATATGGCAGAAATATATTCAATATCTTAAGTATTTCAAGACCATACAGCTCAATAAGAATTTCAACTCAAACATGGACAAATAAGGAGGATTGAAGTAAAAATAGTAAGCTATCTGACCTGGCAAGGAGTTGGGACTTTACAATGGGTTAACATAAAAGGCTGCCAGGCCAGAATCATCTTGCCAATATCGGTTGCTACCCCAAAGAGCTGTCAGCTAGGTGAGGATACACCTTCTATGTTCCTCTGGAGAGTCCATTCAAACCTGCCTAGAGAATACCCCCATCTGGAAGTGCATCACATGGAGGATACCAACAGATAGCTAGTTATTGTGGTCAAAGAAGCAATTTTTTTTTTTTGAGACAGTCTTACTTTGTCACTCTCAGTAGACTGCTGTGGTGTCATAGTTCCTAGCAACCTCAAATTCTTGGGCTCAAAGTCTCAAAGTGATTCTCTTCCCTCAGCTTCCCTGGTAGCCACCTGCCATAACACCTGGCTGTTTTTTAGAGATGGGGTCTCACTCTTGCTCAGGCTAGTCTAGAACTCCTGAGCTCAGGCAATCCACCTGCCTTGGCCTCCCAGATTGCTATGATTATAGGTGTAAGCTACCGCACCCGGCAATGGATTTATTTTTAATTAAACAGTGTATTCTAAGGTAATTATAGATTCTTATGTAGTTGGAAGAATAATAAGGAAATCCTACAAACTGGAATTTATCCCCCACTGGGACATTCTGCAAAAAAATTTTGATAGAGAACTGCAGCCTTACTTGATTGAGAGAGAATACCCTTTCTCCTCCTCTCTTTCCTCCCCACCTCAACACACCAAAGGAGCTAGCACCTAAGTGAGAAAAGAGGGGCTGAGACATAAAGAACAGAGCCCTCTTCAGTCAAATCCCCAGAGCCACAGATAGTAGCAGAGAAGTTTGAGTAGAGACTGAGGTTAAAATTTTTGAAACAATAGGATTTTGTCTTAAATATTAGAAAAAACAGTGTTCTAAAAAAGTGTAAGTGACCAGAATGGAATCTGTTCAATATATTGTCAAAGAATCTGCTGCCTGGTGGTGCCTGTAGCTCAGCGGGTAGGGCACTGGCCACATACAACCAGGCTGGCAGGTTCAAACCGGGCCTGGGCCAGCTAAACAACAAAGACAACTGCAACAAAAAAATAGCCCGGCGTCCTGGCAGGCGCCTTTAGTCCCAGCTACTTGGGAGGCTGAGGCAAGAGAATTGCTTAAGCCCAAGAGTTCAAGGTTGCTGTGAGCTGTAACACCATGGCACTCTTATGAGGGTGACATAGGGACACTCTGTCTCAAAAAAAAAAAAAAAAAAAAAAAAAAGAATGGGCTGCCTAGGCTCAGTGCCTGTAGCTCAGCGGCTAGGGCGCCCACCACAGACACCTGAACTGTTGGGTTCGAACCCAGTCCAAGCCTGCCAAAAAACAATGACAACTACAAACAAGCAAGCCAACAAAAATAGCTGGGTGTTGTGGCAGGCACCTGTAATCCCAGCTACTTGGGAGGCTGAGGCAAGAGAATCACTTAAACCCTAGAGTTTAAGGTTGCTGTGAGCTGTGATGCCACGGCACTCTACTGAGGGTGACAGAGAGACTCTGTCTCCAAAATAAATAAATAAATAAATACATTTCTTGGCTCAGTGCCTGTAGCTCAGTGGTTAGGGTGCCGGCCACATGCACTGGGGCTGGTGGGTTTGAACCAGGCCCGGGCCTGCTAAACAATGACAACTACAACAAAAAAATAGCTGGGTGTCATGGAAGGCACCTACAGTCCCAGCTACTTGGGAGGCTGAAGCAAGAGAACTCTTAAGCCCAAGAGTTTGAGGTTGCTGTGAGCTGTGACACCACGGCACTCTACCAAGGGCGACATACTAAGACTCTGTCTCAAAAAAGAAACCCAAAACAAACAACAACAACAACAAAAAAACAATGACATATAAGTTATTATATATGAACTGTTTCTAAGCTTCATATTAATAAAGTTCCAAATCAATTTCCATAAAAATAAAATTGCTTTATATGCTTTAACATTATTTCAATAAATATCTGAGTGCCTACTTCGTGCCACTGTTCTAAGTGCTAAGGATACAACAGTGAATAAAAAGCAAAAGAAAAACCTACCTCTGTGTACTTACAATCTAAAGGAAGATTAGACACAATAGACAAGTATTTTGAAAAAACAAAGTTTTCCCTCTCTGTTGCCCCACCAGCCATTTGATCTCTTCCTGCTTAACACATATACACATGCCTTTCTCTCTCACAGTCATAGTTTCTGAACATGCTGGCTATCCTAGGTTTGTCTGTTTCCAACTCCCCCCCTCTTTTTTGTGACAGAGTCTCAGTTTGTCGCCCTTGGTACAGCTGTGCTGTACCAAGCCTTGGCAATGTAGCAAGACCCCAACTTAACCAAAAGAATTTAAAAATTAGTCATGTTGGCACATGCCTATCTCAGCTTTTTGAGAGGCTAAGGCAGGAAGATTGCTTTAGCCTGTGAGTTCAGGGCTGCAGTGAGCTA
>CAUYPK010096975.1:0-37329 GCA_963574355.1 Loris lydekkerianus
TTTGGAAAGATATATGGAGAACACTTAGAGATCTAAAAATAGATCTGCCATTCAATCCTGTAATTCCTCTGCTGGGCATATACCCAGAAGACCAAAAATCCCATCATAACAAAGATATTTATACCAGAATGTTTATTGCAGCCCTATTCATAATTGCTAAGTCTGAGTTCTAGGATTATAGGCGTGAGCCACAGGGCCCAGACTAAGACTTAATGCTTTTAGAAGGGCTAATACAGGTAGCACCTGTGGCTCAAAGGAATAGGGTGCTGGCCCCATATACCAGAGGTGGTGGGTTCAAACCCGGCCCTGGCCAAAAAAAAAAAAAAAAAAAAAAAAAAGAAGGGCCAATATATGACATTCTAAAGCCCACCTTAGAGGTATATTGTATCAAAGAATGACTTCTACTCTCTAATCCTGACTTCTCTATTTTTCCCATCTGTGATAGAAGAAGCCTAGGCTTATATTTGAATCCACTACCTCTGAGTAGTGATCTTAGTTAAGCTAGTTTAACCTCTGTATACGTCATTTGTCTTAATCTATTTATAGACTAAGAGAAACAGAGACGAAATTATACCTCCTTTATGGGGTATTTATAATAATTAAATGAGGAAAATGTATGGAACATATTTCTAGTGCTTTAGCACATAGATTTGTCATAAATAAACATTTTGCTTTACTACTCTCCCTTTTTATATTTGAAGGAAAACTAGCAGGAGGTATTATTAAACTAAACTAGAAGAACATGAGACAAAATATGCTTGAATTTTTAATTCGTTAACCCATTCACACTTAACTTTCTGTTAAATGGTAGGATCTCAGTGTACAGTGCTTAATGCAAAAACTCTAGGATATCTCAGCAGACCCAAGAGGGTTGTATGTAAGCATGGAGGTTCCTATGTCTTTTGGAAATGCCTATTAAGTGGCTTTGAGGGATACTGTCAGGTGTAAGGAGACAGGGATTTTGATATCGCATGAAGGGTGATGTATGAAAGCCCCTTTGTTATATTCGTATCCTGGAAAGGCAGGAAGCTGGTTCTTAGGTTAGGGAAACATGAAGAGTGGGTACTCAAATCCAGGATAAATAGCTTTACCTTTAGCTGCAAGGGATTTTATTTACATTTCCAGCAGATGGAGTAATAATCCCAAGAGAATAAGGCCCCCTTCAGAAGTTGAAAAAGGCTCAACATTTTGCAGAAAAAATAAAGAAGCGTTGAAGCTAACGTGAATCACAGAAGAGTCCAGGGACTAGAGAAAAGGACTAGAGCCGTCCATCAGCCCAACTAGCACCACGTGGCCTCGGAAGGTGATGCAGAGAGATAAGGCACGACTCGGAGTGGAACTAGTCCTGACCAGAAGAAATCCCATTTCCCTGTGCCAGCCCCAGACACTTAGGGGAATAGGCAAGCCCACATGGTTCTCTCCCAACTGAGCAGGTCTTCAGAGAGGGGTATCATGGCAGTTCTGCTACCATTGGTATTATAGGAAATCTTTGCAGAGATCAAGGCTTTTGTCTTGGTGGTCCAGAGCTCCAGCCTTTTGTGGTCTTGCCAATCCTTCAAAACCTTGCTCAAGTGCCAGAGTTGGAATTAATTTTTTCTCTGTTATGTTCGCATGATACTTTTCACCATGATCATGTAACTTAGATATAGTTTTTACTGTATTTAACATTTGTACATGGACAAAAACTGCTTGTTTCCTTTATAACATCTAGGGTAGCACTATATACATAGCTGGTGCTCAGCAAAGTGTTTTGTTTTGTTTTTTCAATTAATGTCATAGATTCCCTTGTATTATCTCAGTTTCATCACCAAAACGGGGTTAGCTACCCTATATCTCACGGGATGCTAAAAGGAATAAAATAAGATAAAAGCTCTGTGGGCATCCCCCAAAAGAAGAGATGAATACAAAAGAGGGAAAAGCAAAATCTTACTCTATAGAAGACAAGTAACTTGATGTGGTGTGAAACTGTGTGTGTTACCCCAAACATACCTAAGGTCCAAAGATGAGGACAAAGAAGAAATAAATATGCTACATACAAAATCAACAGCACTGGCTCCTAATCCACAATTACCCCAAATCATATAATCAGGAGACTGGGAAGGAAGAAAACTGCAACTATTGGAGTCATGATTTATTAGCTTAGGAGGTGCTGCTGTGGCTTTCCTTCCTCCTTCTCCAGAAGGTCAAGGGAGATGGGCTATAAGGGAGTCATGCGCAACGTCTGGGGGCGTCTGGAAAAAAAGGGAAAACTATCACCTCATTTTTCAGTTGAACATCAAGTTAGAACACAGTACTTGATCTTCTCCAAGTCTATGTGAACAAAAAAAAAAGAAGTAGAGATTGATGTCAGGGCAAAAAGAGGCCCGTGGTGTAGCTCAGCTGTCACTTCTGCTGTGATGAGAACAGGTGAGTTTCCGGTAGCCCAAATGAGCACCACAAATTATTGCTGTGCTGTGCCATCATGCTGGCACTAACACAGAAAGCTAATGGCTGCGAGACCAAAACCCAGCAACGAGAGCCCATAGAGTATAGTGGGAACACAGGCGCCTCAGAGGGTTGGACAAGGTGAAATAGGACATGGTGTATTGAGGAAGCTCTTCAAAGAATTCACATTTGTGTTTCTTCTAGAAATCTAGTACTTGAGTGCCTGCTATCAAGAGGACATCGTCGATGAACAGTCAGTTGTGTCCCAGGAATTATAGTGTCAAACAGAGGCCCAGTGAGACTCTCTGACTCCTCCTTGTATCCACCTACGAGAGAAGCTAGAATCTGGAGGCCAAGAAGGGAACTGTGCTCTTCTTCCCAAAATAGGACACGGGAAAGAAGTAGAAAGAAGACCACATCCTCCATCCCCCTTTCAGGTCTCTCAAGCTATGATGCTAGCAGGTGACCAAAAAGAGGGAATCTGGCTCGGCACCTGTAGCACAATGGTTATAGCGCCAGCCACATACACCCAGGGTGGTGGGTTTGAGCCCGGCCAGGGCCTGCAAAACAACAATGACAATTGCAACAAAAAATAGCCAGGCATTTGTGGCGGGTGCCTGTAGTTCCAGCTACTTGGGAGGCTGAGGCAAGAGAATCGCTTAAGCCCAAGAGTTTGAGGTTGCTGTGAGCTGTGACACCATGGTACTCTACCAAGGATGACTAGTGAGACTGTCTCAGGAAAAAAAAAGGAGGGAATCTTCAATTTTCATAGTAAATTTGATTTTTAGATGAAATGAACTTTTATTCACTGAAATTGACCGAGAAATTATGGTCAATTTCACTGAATAAAATTAAAATTTACTCAAGATATGATAAATTGATAAATTTCTGCTCCTGGAGACAAATGGGAATTTAAAATGGTCCCATTTGGGGCAGTATTTGAAGAAAACTACAAACATTTCTGTTTGTACCTCAACAAGTTCAGTTTGTTTACTAACCTGTAGGTATAGGTAAATATAAAAATATATATCTACCATGCTCTCTTAGATTTAATTATTTTTGACTCACATAATTATTTAATACTGGATGATGGGGCTACAAGATGAGACTATATTGAGAAAAATCATACCTTCCTATGACAGAGGTAAACAAAATTGTAAGAAGAGGTAGGGAACATTGCCAATATGTATTGAAAATGTGACTACTTGTTATACCAGTCACCATTGTAACAAATTATTTTGGTCAAAAAATTTTTGCCTATATATGGGGATATAGGCAAAAAAAAACAAAAAAACAAAAAAAAACTATATCCCCATATATAGGCAAATGGATATATATATATATATATATACCATTTTAACATGGTAACATCATGACATCTTAGTTTGTAATGATGTTTCAAGACCCTGAACTGCTACATTTGGTATGTAATTAAACATAACTGCTGTCTTGAAGGGTCTTCACTGTCTCAAACAAGTTTCTCTGAGTAATATGTGTATCTTAGAGGTACAAGAGTTTGTAAAAAACTTATTCTTTATTAATGATTTAAGCTTTTGAACAGTGCATTTCCTACCAATAAAATTTAGGGTTTCTTTTTTTTTTTTTTCTCCTGAGACAGTCTTACTTTGTCCCCTAGGTAGAATGCCATGGCATCACAGCAACCTTAAACTTTAACCTCGAACTCTTGGGCTTAAGTGATTCTCTTACCTCAGCCTCCCAAGTAGGTGGAAATACAGGTGCCCTCCACACAGCCCAGCTATTTTTAGAGATGGGGATCTTGCTCTTGCTCAGGCTGGTCTTGAACTCCTGAGCTCAAGCAATCCACTGGCCTTGGCATCCTAGAGTGCTGGGATTGCAGGCGTGAGCTACTGGGCCTGGTCTGAAATTTAGTTTTGATGTATGATTCTTACCACATAATCTCTCTGCCAGTGTTTTTCAATTAATAGTCTCAACTAGAATAATATTCTCATAGGCTATTAATTGACCTCAGTGTATTCTCAGGATCTTTAGAAATATCTTGGGGGAAAAGCCCAGAAAATTTTAGTATTAACTGATTGTGATAGAAAATCAGTTTAGCTGTCAATAGAAAAGAAGCCATAGTTTGTCAAGTAATTTGAAGAAGTTTATTCTGAGACAAATTTGGGGACCATGACCTGGAGCTATATCACTGAAGCCTTGAACAAGTGGACTCCTTGTGGTAGGGTTACAGTTTGGTTTGATATATTTCAGGGAGACAGGAATTATAGGTAAAGTCATAAATCAATGCATGGAGGGCATACATTGGTTTGGCCAGAAAAGGTGGGATTATCCCAAGGGGTGGGGGCGCTTATAGTTTACAGGTGGATTTAAACATTCTTCAGTTGACAATTGGCTAAAAGAGTTAGGCCTTCACTAATAGACAAAGAGTCAATGAAAAGGAATGTTTGAGTTAGGAGTCTATTAATCAGAGACAAATTACGGGACTAGTGCCCAGACTCAAGCAGTTTTGTTTTGCATATGGAGGACCTGCAGGTATGTCTTGCATAGCCTGAGCCCTGTTAATGAATCACAAAGGACATCTCTAAGAAGGGAGAGGGGTGTGATGATGGATGTCTGATCTCCTTTCTCTTGACTAGCAACTCAGTTTTAGGGGATACCATTGGCCAAGAGGGGTCTACTCAGTCTCTGGTGGAAAGGGAGAGCCTTAAAATTTTAATTTAGGTCACAAGTTACTCATTTTCTTTTTTTTATAAAAAGAGTATTCACCCACGACTGAATTGTGTCATTCCCCCACATTTACAGGTTAAAGCCTAATCCCCAATTAACTTAGTTTGGAGATAAGACAGGGGTAGTTAAGGTTAACGGCCATAGAGGGTCCTAATACCCTTACAGAGGTTCTCACCCTACTAACTCCATGGCCCTTTAGCACAGTTCCTGTGGGTCATGACCCACAGGTTGAGAACTGCTGCCTTAGGAGAAGAGAAACCAAAAAGCTTGTTTACTCACTCATGCTCTGCACAAGATTGCAGCAAGGAAAAGCCATGTTGGAACATAATGAGGAGGCAACTGCCTAAAATCAGGAAGGGAACCCTAACCAAAATCCTGACCTTTTGGATTTTGACCTTTCGTTGGAGCTTCTAGAACTGTGGAAAAACAAATTTCTGTTCTTTAAACTATGCAGTTGGTGGTATTGTTAAGTCAGCCCAAGCTGGCTAATGCAATCTTCAAAGAATAAGACTACTTTTTAAAAATCCCCTTAGTCCTGGAGACATACATACACATGCATACACACACACTTCACAGAGAAACCTATTAGAGACCATAGAATTTAGGATAAGAAACTTGCGTTTCCTATGGTTTAAGAAACAAATTAGGTTAGAATAGTAACTGCTACCTCTTTGGAAATTGGTATTTCCAACACTTCCTCCTGTAGTTAGGTAGGGAGAAGGAAAAACAGGTGGCAAGGAAGTAGAGGAAGTGACTAAGGGTGGAGAGTGAGAACCAATCAGAGTGCAGCTACAGTATCAGACTTGTGGCTAAATTAGACTTTCCCTGGTTGAAGCATGTGCAATAGGAACTCCTAATGACTGTAACTGACCTAGGCTCACTACCATGTAATAAACATTATGCTTTTGCCCCCCAGTGAATTTTTCATGAAGGATTCTGGGAGGACACATGCCCGGAAAGGAAACTATTATCTAACTACAACTTGCCACTCACCCAAAGCCAGAACCAGCAACCAATCCCACACGGGAGAGAAGCAGGACAAACTAGTAAGCATAAAAAAAACTGTGTGTACTAGAATGTCAGGGTCTTCTCCACTTCAAGGATGGTCTATTTCCCCTTCTGAAACTCTGAGAGGTACTTTTATTTTGCAATAAATGCTGCATGTGTGAAATTGCTTTGTATTTGTGGTCACTCCCTCACGGGCTCCACTCACTACCAGCACTCATTAATGACACTGAGAACCAAGGATCATGGAACATCGAGATGGACCTAATGCTGTGAGTTACAGAAACACATTCTGGTTTTATTTTCTGCTTCTGGTTTCATTTTGTTTAACTCTCTGACCCATAAGCGCATCACCCTAGTGTATTTAACTGGTCCTCTATTTTTCAATGTTTGAGAATTTTTGCAGGATTTTACTAGTCATTCATTCAGTGAAAGTTTATTAACTACCTTCTATGTGCTGGGCACTGTCCTAAAGAGATAGAATATCCCTGACCTTATTATAAAAGAAGATGGACAACACTCAGTTTAGCATGGATATATAATATATCAGATGAAGATGAATATTATGGAGGGAAGTAGGAGAATGGGTGGAGGAAGTACATTGCTTTCTTACTTGGAAGGAGGAATTTCAGCTGCACTGACTGGAGTGGAAATGTGGACAAGGAATGACAAAGCCTCGAGGAGGAAGAATGCTTGGCATATGCAGGAACAGCAAGGAAGTCTGTATAGCCTGAGTGAGGGAGATGGGAATGAGGCAAGGGAGAAAAGCAGAAGTCAATTTTGCTCCAGTAACTTGACACAGATTGGGTAATGGGTTGGGGCACTGTCCCGGCAGTCTGTGATAATCCGTATAGCACAAAGCTACTGATTACAACCCCCACACAACAGATGTTCCTATTATCTATATGCCCTTCAAAAGATGTATGTTGTAACTGTGTAGTGATCTTGTAACTTCCTTGACCTCCTCTTGTCTTTGAGGACAGGCAGCCATGCACTGAGGGCATGTTCAAGCTTAATCTTTTCTGCTTGGCGAGTTTTCATGTGCACACGAGCCCAAATATTAAAGAAAGGCCAGAAATTAATTCGGGGACTCGGTTGTTAAGATGCTCATCTTCTGAGCCTCCCCCAGTAAATAAAACCACTGTCTCTTCCAGCTAGTGCCTGAGAATCTTTTTGTCTGTGTGTGCTTCTGCTACAGGAAGGCTGAGTGGGGTGTAAGAGATGAGAACAGAGACACTTGGCATGCACCTGGGTGGGACAGATCACATGGGACCAGTTTGGCTTTTCCTCTATGATGGGAAAACTATGGAGCTCTTGGAAGCTTTTGAGAACTGCAGTGAGATGACATGGGTTTTAAAAAGATGACAATGGCTACTGTGGTAATATTAGATTATAGGTAAGAAAAGAATAGATGTGGAAATAAGGATCAGACTCTGGATATATTGTGAAGGTAGTCTAATATGATTTGCGGATGGAGTTGATAGGCCCATGAGGGTGGCCAACCTTATGGCTTTTCTGCACCATCTTGGAAGAAGAAGAGTTGTCTTGGGCCACATGTGAAATACACAAATGCTAACAAAACATGATAAGCCAAAAAGAAAAAGAAAAGAAACGGCCCATTCATAATTTTGTGATATCCAAAAGATAAGCAAAAGTCTCCTCACACAGCCCACGGGCTGCAGGTTGGACACCCCTGATATAGTATGAAAGACAGAAATTAAGGATCCTTCAATCAGTCTTTGAATACCTTAAATTTTTTTAATCAAAAGACTGAATTAAAGCTCATACAAATCTTTGGGATATATATTTTCAAATTGTTCTTTGAAACTGAGCAACGTTTTTCACCCTTACTTGTGGTGTGTTGTCTAAGATTATCCATTTCTCAGTCACTTAAGAAAATAACATGATGTATTATCAGTTTCTTTTAATAGTAATGCTTTATTAGGAAAATGTAGGGTTTCTATAAATTATTTAGTTTTATCCTTAATTATTTGAATATTATTTAATATTTTTATTGGTCAATGGTATCAGCTATTTTTTTTTTCCTACTGGGGAGTTTATCTTTTTAATCACTTAAAAAATTAATTATAATTCTTATTTAACATTTTACTTATTTAGAAATAAAGTTCCTCCTCTTTTCCTCCTGGAAGCTCACATAAACTATATTTTCCAGCCATCTTGCACTAGGGGTAGTTAAATGTCCAAATTCTGGCCAATGGAAGGTCACTGGAAGTAACGTAGACTATGTGGAGACTTGGCCACTTTCACGTGATCTGCCATGCTCTTTTCTTTTCTAAGCTAGATGTCAGAGAGAACCTTCAAAGAATCTGTAGGAATCACATGATGAAAATGGCATAAGAAGGAAGTCTCTGGGTAAACTAAATGCTTCTAGGAGAGCTGACCACCAAGCATAGCAGTTTTGCAGTGTTTTATGAGGAAGAAATATACCTTACTGTGTTAAGCCTCTGAGATTTCAGGATTTATCAATTACAGCAAGAGGTCAATTTCCTAACTAATAAATATATTAAATATAGTGAATTTCTTTATCTTCATATATTAAATATGTTCATTTTTTGACTGTGTGGAGAAATGTGAAATGTTCTCTACCCGGACACTGACCTCTACTCTCTGCTACTGAGAGATTTATCTCCTCTAAATTCCCTCTTTGAGTTAACAATTCCAAGAACAGGACATAATGGAGCTAAGTCATCTGTCTCTCAGCCTCTCTCTGTCACTCCCTACTTTTTAAAATTGCAATACCTACCTGACCAAAGGCCATCAGACTTATAACGTTGCTACTTCAGCAATGTAAAACCCGTCTTGTTTTCCATTTTCCCTCAAATGCTCCCTTTGGATATTCTCCCTATTGCCACACCCTGAATAAAGAACCTAGCACCTTCAGTCTCAAACAGCTTTTGAAAGTTATAAGCCTGTAATAAATAAGGCAAATATTCTTCCTAGTTTTATGGCTTGTCTATTTTTTGTGTTTAAAACATTTTTAAAAACTTTCCATATGTTGTCTCTGTATATGATCTTTTTTTATATTCTCTGTAATTTATAGTCCACAAAATACCAAACTGTGTTCTTTTGCTGATGGAATTCCTAACCTCATTCTTTCCCACTCAAGTTGAGAGTACCTGACACCAGAGAGAGCAGGTGCCATTTCCTGCCCGGTCTCTCTCATGCCTATTGAACACGCACGCTCGAGGCTGTGCCTCTTTGTGATCATCTGACACCTAAGGATGTGCCTCATTTAGTCTTTCTGAGGGATCCTGCCTTGTCTGCCTGGATGGTTTTTTAGCAACATTAGTTTTATTCTCACTGCTCTTCACCTGTCACACCCAAGAGACTAGTTCACACGGGCCAGTCAGACTAAATACAGTAACCACAAGCAACTGTCTCTAAGAGGGTTTTTTTATTTACTAATAATGTCATTTATGTAGTACCATTAGGACGATATAGTAATTGCTTATTACTGCTATAGGCAGTAAAAAATCAGCACAAACCTTGGCTAAATGCAATACAAATTTATTACTTAATAGTTCTAACCTTAAGGTTAGAAGTCCAAAATGGTTTCACCACATTAAAATCAAGCTATCAGCAATGCCACATTCTGTCGGAGCCCCTAGTGGCCCCTATGGCCCTGGATCCATCGCTGGCGGAAGGAACGAGGCGTGAGGAGGATTAGAAGGACAAGCTTGCAGGAGGCGGGCTGACCTTGCTTGCAGGATAGCCCTGAACAACCTCCGCCGTAGCCTTTTACTGAGACAGCACAAGACAGGTGAGGGGAGTGTTAGACAATGACTGCTGCCTAAAGAGCGCCATGGGCTCGGGCTCTTTCTCTGCCAGGAGCACCTGCGGACGAATCACCCAAGGGTCCGTTCCCCAGCTGCAAATCATCTTGCTCAGAGGTCGTCTGACTCTTGGCGTCCTCTACAGCATTTCTCTGAGGAGGAGCCTGGAAAATTCATTTATTTCCTTTTTCCTGTTTCAAGAGACCACCAGCATTCCTTACCTGGTGGCCAGCATCTTCCTCTACCTGCAAAGCCAGCAGTGCAGCATCTTCAAACTCTGACTCTCCTGCCTTGTTCTATTCTTAAGGACCCTGGTGATTATTCACATGGATAATCCAAGATAATTTTTCCATTCCAAAATTTCAAATCCTTAACTTAATTTCATCAGTAAAGTCTCTTTTGCTATGATGGCTTTGGTGTGATGGTTTGAAGGTGTTACCCAGAAGTCACAAGTTAAAGCTTGATTGCCCAGTGTGATAGTATTCCGAGGGAGGCCTTCAGGAGGGGAGTAAGTCATGAGAGCAAGAGTCCTCATGAAAGGGATTAGGGCCCTTAATAAAGGCTTGGCCCTTAAGTGGGTTCATCCCCTTTTGGCCCTTCTGTTCCTCTGCCACTTGAGGACACAGCATGTGTCCCATCCAAAGGACTCAGCAATAAGGGATCATCTTACACACAGAGAACAGCCCTCATCAGGCATCTATTTTGGTGATACATTAATCTTGGACATCCCAACCTCCAAAATTGTGAGAAATAAATTTCTGTTGTTTATAAATTACCTGGTATCAGGTATTTTATTATAGCAGGACAAACTGACTAAGATGCCATGTAACATGGTGTATATTCACAGGTTCTGGGGATTAGTATGTGAACATTTTCACATATATGAAAGTTCTAGGTATGTGAAATCCTAGCACAGAAGGATTTCTTCACACCATAACACAAAGGGAAGCCCTCTCTCTGGTCTTTTTCCTGACTCTTAAATTTTGTCTAGTCATGGACCATTCGGTACATGAACCTCTTCAGACAAAAATCTCAACTCTTGACTTCTTAATTTTTTCTTAATTAATATGAACTGGTTAATGTAATGCTAAAAATCCTAGAAGAAAGTAAAATACAGAAAAACAAAAGCAAGACTCTTTATTTTACAAAAAATAACCCCTTAATGGTTGGGCTGAAACAAGAAAGATCTTTACTTCCATGTGACTTATAATAAAAGTTTCTTAAAATTAAAAACATCTCCTAAAGAGAATAAAATACATTTTCTTTCAGAGAACATTGATTAAAATAAAATATATAAGCTCAAAGAAAATATTTCTATCATTTTTTCTCCTATTTTTATTTAACCAGAGGATTGGAAACATAAATCAATGCAAAAGGCTGCACAGGATCAGTCAGTAAGATAATATAAAATTTAAAAGTAACACATCAAAGAGTTGCAAGCTTGACGACTATGGTGTTTCCTTCTACCAGCTATTCTTAACATCTGAACTTTTCTTCAATCATAAACATCACTTATTGATTACTTACTTTGTACCAAGCACTATCCTAAATGGTGTTATAAAAATGAGTAAAGCATGAGTCTAATCTTGATGACTTTACAGATCAGTGTGACATGCAACAAATACTTATAAAAGTTAAAACATTTTTACACTAATGGATATTATGAAGAAAACATCATGAAAACACAGTTAAGGGAGCATCTAACTCTTACACAATCATACCTTAGGAAAAGAAATGAGTAAGCAATAGAATTAAAGAATAACTGGGGGAAAATGATTTGTGGGCATAGATTCCACTGTAATTATTGTTATTGGTACCAAATATTTTGAGTACTAATCTTACCTCTTTTAGGAAGAAGAAAAGATTACTGATTTGAGTGACAAGTATCTTCTTTTCCATTTTTTTTTTTTTTTTTTTTTTTTTTTTTTTTTTTTACTTACACTGATCTAGATGACTTTAAGGATTCATCAGGCTGAATTTAACTTACACATTAATTTGAATAAATAAGTAATAAACAAACACATGTGTACTACCTATCTGAAAAAGGAGCTTTGGATGCAGGTAGTTGCCTGCTAGCGTTTTGCAAATTTACCGAGAATTTCTACATTAAATGTACATTTTAATGCATCTTTACTCAAAAGCTCTTAGAAACGGTCCTACATTTAAGCAAAATCCAGTGTGAAGAAGTTTACTCTTATAGAAGTAAGGACTCATAATAATGGAAAGTTGTATCCACTCTATGAACATACAGACTCACCAGTACAAGCCTGGCAGCAGCCTTTTAGTCCCATAGATCTATTAAGTAAACAAGTGAAAACAAACTTGTTTATAAAGCTCAGCTGAGGAGACTAAAAATAAATGACAGACGGACAGAAAGATAGTGTTAAGAAAATTTCATATTTATTTTGGGACATGAAAAACGACAAGGCAAAAATGGAAAAGATGAAATTTCCTATTTTAAAGAACTAAGCTCAACTAAACCCACAAATTTTGGGAGACATGTTTATGTTATTTTAATAACACTTCCCATTTTATTATTACAAAAGAATGTGTTGCATCCTTTAACATATGGAAAATGGGTAAAGGACAGAGAAGACAGCAGAAACCCTGGGTCTCCTTTCAATGATACTTGCTCTAAACACTTTGTATTTGTTTCATTTACCTATGCAAATGTATTTTACATAAAAGCAAAATTAAGATCCTTCTGTAAAATTTATTTTGTGACCTGCTTTTGTTTTGTTTTGTTTTTGAGACCAAGTCTCACTTTATTGCCCTTGGTAGAGTGGTGTGGCATCACAGCTCACAGCAACTTCAAACTCTTGGGCTCACGCAATTCACTTGCCTCAGCCTCCTGAGTAGCTGGGACTCCAGGCACCCACCACAATGCCCACAGTTTTTAGAGATGGGGGTCTCACTTTTTGTCAGGCTGATCTTAAACCTGTGAGCTCAGACAATCCCCCTGCCTTGGCCTCCCAGAGTGTTAAGATTATAGGCATGAGCCACTGCACCTGGTCCTTGTAACCTGTTTTTATACTTAAAAATTTGCTGTATTTCTAATGCCACTAAATAGATTTTAATATCTAATTTTAAATAACTATACTTTATATCTTTTCATAGATATTCTTAATGTTGGACACTAGTATTATTTTACATTTTTGGCTATTAAAATGTTTTAATACGTATGCTGCAATAATTATTAAAAATTTAGTTTTTCAGTATAAAATTTCTATTACTAATTGTGGTATAGTTGGGTCAAAATACGTTAAGTCTCTTAAAAGGCTCTGAAAAGAGGTAGTTTGTTTACTGTAGCCTTTCCCAAAGCAAATGTAATGCATTTTATTTACACAAATTGGATAATTCTGTATACATTTATTTGTATCTTGTTTTCACCTAATTATCTATTTTGGATTATCAAGCATCTATTTCCATATCAACATATAAAAATATCAGTTTCATTCTTTTCAGATTTGCAGTTATTCCATTTTATAAAGATACTAACTGTGCCCTAAGCCTTGACTTTTGCTGTCTCATTCAGGGAGAGGATGGGAGCTAGAATGAAAGCTGGACTCAGAGAGGAGGTGCCCCTCCACAGGGAGACAGGAGCATGAGAAAAGAAAAATGTAAGGGACATGGGGGAGGGAGGATGGGAGAAGAAGATAAGAAAGTGAGAGAGAAGTATACAATAAGGTTGTCTTTTCTTTTTGTTTGTTTGTTTTTTGTTTTTTGGTGTTTCAGTTTGGCAGGGGCCAGGTTCAAGCCTGCCACCCTTGGTATATGGGGCCGGCACCCTACTCACTGAGCTACAGGTGCCACCCACAATAAGGTCATCTTATTAGGAAAACGTGACTAGAAGACAGAGGAAGGGAAAGCCAGAAGTCATATTTTAAAATGTTTATAATATATAATATACACACAATTTATAGTTTAAAATATGATTTGCATGTAGTTTCTCACTTCACAGAAATCTGTGCAAAATAAGTAGAATGACAGATAATATTTGACGTAGGCATCTAATGTTTGATTTCTTATTTCATGAAACATCTTCATTCTTTCTATCCCACCACTCAGACTTGCTTGGTTTTGGTGCATCCTAGGAAATACTAATTATTTTGAGAGGGAAAGGTGGGGTACCCAAGCTAAGCAAGAGAGTTGATATGAGCCTAGGGTGGGCTATTGCAGTGTTGGTTAGCACCGTCCAAAAGGTGAGGGAAAAAACTAGCTTGTTCCAAATCCAATCAGTATCCAAGGGCATCTGACCCAGCTGTGAATGTGCTGTCTGTGGTGAAAGGGCTAGTGTGGCTCTACAGGTTGTTGGGTGTCAGTTAAGTAGGCTTAAATTCAAACAGGGGCTGCAGTGTCAGCAACAGATATCAGAAGTTTCAAGAGCTGGAGTGGCTGGGGTGGACACCTACCCAGAAAGTATGGGAGAAGTCTGAAGCGTGGAGAACACAGGTTTATAAGGTCAGTGCTGAGAAGCAAAGCCAGGTGATATCTTCACCATGGCCCTGGTGGATAGGAGGTTTTTCATCGATTTATTGCCCAGGTTAGAAATGGTAGCGATGCTAAGCTGAGCCAATTAGGGAATCTAGGGATTGTTGAACTTCATTTCTATTTCAAGTGACAAAGGTGCTGACAATAATTAGATTACCTTTGATAACAGTAGCTAAACATCTGTTAAATGATAGGTTAGTACTTCTGTGAATCCTCTCAGTTTATCCTGAAAGCAACCCTTGACGCAGGTACCAGTAGACATTATACTGAGGTGGACACTGAAAGTCGCCCATCATATTACTGGGCTTAAATGTTAGAACTGGAACCCTGACCCAAGACATCTGGTCCCAAATACTTGTTTTTAACTGTAACTACTTCTGTTACATAGAGATTGGTTATGTTTATGTGGAGAAGTATGAAGCCATATACAGACGGCAGTGGCTATGTTTTTGAGACAGAGTCTCACTTCTTGCCCCTGGTAGAGTGCCATAGAGTCAGAGCTCACAACAACTTCAATATCTTGGGTTCAAGTGATCCTCTTGCCTCAGCTTCTCAAGTAGCTGAGATTACAGATGCCCACCAAGACACCTGGTTAGTTTTTCTATTTTTACTAGAGTTAGAGTCTTGCTGTTGTTCAAGTGGGTCTCAAGCTCCTAAACTCAGACAATCCATCTTCCTGGACCTCACAGAGGGGTAGGATTGCAGGTGTGAGCCACCGCACCCAGCCCTACAAGCCTTCAATCTCATCATTTTTAGTGATAGTCTACCAAAATCTATCTTGGTCAATTCTATTAGGATGATTTGCTCTTGAATCTGAAAATCAGCCTGTTCATTTTGGCCATCCACTTCAACTCTACATTACCACTTCCTTTCTCCCTGCTTTTAAGATTATTTGCATCTGGTCATTATCTTAGCTGCCTTCCCCTTTCTTAGTTCTCTTCTTCCAAAGGATTTTTACCTGTTATTTGCTTCACTTCATGTATTCCACTCTCCCCATGTGGAACATTAGCATAATACAAATTTAAAAAGACAATAAATCCGTTCTAAGAATTTCGTGCACTACAGTAACAATTATTAGAGTAAACTCTAAAATTTCACTTATTGCTGCCTTATAACAGCTTTTTGACTTGTTGGCATTAATGATGTTTCATATTTTTCTTTAAAGTCTCTGCTCAAATGATTTTTATGAACTTTTTAAATTTTATTTTTAATTTCAGAATGTCAGGAGGTATACGTATGTTTTGTTTACATATTTGTATCTGTACATATTGAGTAAAAGTTATACACATAAGTGTGCCTTTCAGATAGTGTGTACTGCACCCAACAGGTGTGAATTTACCCATCACTTCCTTCCCACTCCCCCCAGGTTGATTTTCACTGAGATTGAATTCCATATGTGCACTTTAGTGTTGATCTAGTCCAACAATACCAAATGTTCCAATTTGGCATTGAGTACAAGTGTTCTCCATTCTTATGATGTTTCTTTTAGAATAGTTTCCAGTTCCCTCCAGCTTCTCCAAAAAGATACCAGATAGCCATTTTTTTATAGCTGAGTGGTACTCCATGGTATGCATATACTACACATTATTAATCCATTCACGTTCAATATTCTGATATAGTGCCTGTAGTCCCAGCTTCTTGGGAGGCTGAGGCAAGAGAATCATTTAAGCCTAGAAATTGGAGGTTGCTGTAAGCTATGATGCCATGGCAATCTACCCAGGGTAACAAAGTGACACTCTGTCTCAAAAAAAAAAAAAAAAAAAAATCTGATATAACTTTATAGACAAAGCTATATTTAAAAATTTTTTTTTAGGAAGGCAGAATTTCTGTCAGATAGAAACCAGTCTTTGGGAAGTTACACTGATGAGTCTACTAATGAGGGTGAAGCTTTATGGGCTCTGGTATTAGGAAGTGGGAAGACAGAAGAAGGAATGGAAAAACAAACACAACAACTTTTCATGAATAAAGGGAAAAAAAAAAAACATTTTCCCCTGACAAGGAGATGAGAGAAGAATTAAAAAGAAAGAAATAAGATTTAAAGAGATAGAAACCCAAAAGAAAGGGTCTAGAAAGATAGGTAATTTTGTGTGAACCAGCAATAATGAGCTAGAAGTATAATAGAAAAACATTCCCTCACATTAGCAACAAAGCAAAAAGTACACAAAATTTAATCTAATAAAGCAATATATTACCTAAGACCATTTCTAACAAAACACCCAAACTGTATCAAAGCACTGAAATGAGCTAAAACAATGACACAGAGTCAAAAGAAAATATGTGTAAGAATGAAAAGGCTGGGGGCAGTGGCTCCCACCTATAGTCTTAGCACTCCTGATGGCCAGGAGAAGAGGATTACCTGAGCTCAGGAGTGGGAGCCTAGCCTGAGTAAGAGTGAGCCCTGCCGCTACTAAAAATAGAAAAATTAGTCAGGCATCCTGGCAGGTGCCTGTAGTCCCAGCTACTGGGGAGGCTCTGGCAGGAGGATCCCCTGAACTCAGGAGGTTGAGGTTGCTGTGAGCTGGGCTGAAGGCACAGGTCTCTGGCCTGGGTGAGGAGAGAGTCTGTGTAAAAGAAAAAAAAAAAAAAAAAAAAGGCTGGAAGGGGTTGAGGTTCAGATGGGGTTATGAACATAAATAGACAGTACTTTAAGATGAGGGAACAATTCTGTGCCCAGATTTTGGTAATAATTACACAAATTTATACTTATGGGAAAAAAATCATAGAACACACAAAAAGAATGCTTATAACACTGGTGAAATCCAAATAAAGTCTATAGTTAATGATACTGTATCAATGGAAATTTGTTTTGATAATACACTATGAAGCTGGCTGAAGAGTATGCAAGATTCTGTATGTATTTTTTGTTATTTCTAGCTGAGTCCAAAAATAAATAGAAAGATAAAGTTTTCTAAAAATTCCACATTCAAAACATCAAAGAAATCAGAAGAGAAATTAGAAAGTACTTTGGATTTAAAAAAAATAAAAACACATCAAAATTTGTATTCCACTGTAGCAATCCTCAGAAAAGGAAATTTTTAAGTCAATAGCTACAGCTTCTACCTTAAGAAACTAGAAACAAAAGAAATAAAACCTAAAATAAGCAGAAGAAAGGGATTAATCAATCTCAGAACCCTGGTGTTTTCAGAGGGAGTATGGTCCCCCTCACCCCCCACCATCTTGGCTTTGGACTTTGACCTTCAGAACCATATGACAATGCATTTTCATTGTTTTTTACCCAATTTTTGTCACTTTTTTATTGCAGCCCAAGGAAATTAATAAAACCTGTAAGGATCAAGTTGCTATTTCTATTATATTATTAATATGAAGTAGATTTATTAACAGTGGTTACATCTGGGAACTAAAGTTGGGGAAAGTCTTAGGTATAACATTCATGTATACTATATTTAACAAATAATGTTACTTAAAAAATACATATTTAGGCTGGGTGTGGTAGCTCATGCCTGTAATCCTAGCACAATGGGAGGCCGAGGCCAGTGGATTGCCTGAGCTCATGAGTTCAAGACCACCCTGAGCAAAAAGCAAGACCCCACCTCTACTAATGACAGAAAAAGAGAGGATTGCTTGAGCCTAAGAGTTGGAGGTTGCTGTGAGCTATGATGACACCACGGCACTTTACCCAGGTGACAGCTTGAGACTCTTGTCTCAAAAATAAATTAATTAATAAATAAAAATAGATATTTACATAAATAGTGTATTGTTAAATACTTTTATGTAGTATTTTATGATAACAAATGCTAAAAAATTACAGTAGCTATTACACAAAAATAAGAGTGAAATTGTCTGAAGAAATATGTAAGAGCAGCATTAACTAAATATTTATAATAGAAACTTTAATGTTATTAAAAATGATGAATGTAATGTTTTTACTATTTTTTAAAATTTGATAATGTATAGCTTGCATTTATAAAATAATTCAAGTTTTCTTTAAAAAAACTAACAAAGTGTTAGAAATCTTTGATGTACTTTTGCTTTTCCAATCCCAGTGCTTTCCATTCTTAATTATACTTATGTTACTCAAAACAAGCAACTTACCTAATTTAAGTACAATCAAAATTTGAGATGGAAAGAAAGTATCTTAGTACTTGTTTTAAACCTTCTAAACCCTGATAGGAACATCACAATGACAGAATTTTTTCTTTTCCCCTATTATGGTAGTATGTTGTAGTTAAAATCTGTTTGTTTGTTTACAAAATTAAATAAGGCAGTTACATGAATTCCTACTGAAGGATGCTGAAGATAAACATAGACAATAACAGTCTCACCATAAAAATTTTATTAGCACTATCCTTACCATTGTAATTGGTTGGGTCAGAAAGTGCACCACTGCAAACAATGGAGTTGATTTTCAACAGCAATTCCCTGTCTATTTCATATTTGAAACCAAGCTACTCCTTAAATGATAAATCCTGTGTTATCTTTTGCTTCGTTCTGTCTTATCACATACAGATTTCTAAATTTTTCATTTCCTCTGGAGTCTTACTACCTTTGCCCATTTTATTTCATGTTCATTCCCTGTTAGATATTAAGTGCTTTCATAGCAGCGATCATGTGCCTTTGATTTCCATCCCTGGTTCACTATCAGGGAACATTAAAAAAAAGTAAGAGCTAAAGGAAAAAGTCCTACATTTGGAAAGGGGAAGCCAATTATGAGATCCAAGTAATACCATTTTCATTTGGCCCAAAGTGCATTTAACACAAAATAAATTATTAGGATTTATTTACTTATTTTAAAATTAATTTTTATCTTCTAATTTTCAGCAAGACTGTATCTCTACAAAAAGTAAAAATTAAAAAAAATTAGCTGGGCATGGTGACATGCACCTGCAGTACCAGCTACTTTGGAGGCTGCGGCAGGAGGATTGCTGCCTCAGGAATATAAGGTTGCAGTGAGCTACAATGCTCCACTGCACTCCAGCCTGGGTGACAGAAAGAGACACTGTCTCAAATAAATAAATAAATGAAATAAAAACACAAAACTTTCAGAAGTTTTCTTTATCAATATTCTTGATTTTCTTCTAGAATAGATGGAATGGCATATGCATGAAGTAGGGATATCAGAAACCTATCACTCCAATTTATAATTTTCCTTACCTTTTGTGAAATTCTTCATTTACATAAATTATTCAAATTTTCCGACATTGAGATACATTTGCTATAAAAATTTTTTAAATATAAAGGTTCTAGAAAATGCTTAAGATGCACTCATTAACTATAGTAATTCACTGTGTCTCGAATAAGTTTAATAAATGACTTTTTTCAACACATAACTGGGATCTCTACGAGTATCCTTTGCCTCTCTTCCTCCTCTCCTTGCTTCTGTTCTTTCTTCCCTTTTTTTTGAAGGGTTGAGATATTAGGATAGGCATATACAATTGTGACATCTGGAATCTGCTTAGGATAGAGAGAAAACTCTGGGCAAAGAGACAGCAGTACACATGCTTTATTCACCTATAGCTTGCAGGTAAGAGTGTCAGAAGCCAGGAGAGGGGCATGGAAGGGGAGGTGGGAGGATGCTGAAGGTAAAGCCCACCTGTTCTATCATTTCTTGACTAGGGTGTATACTTATGAATGGACAAGGAAGGATCATCTCTAGCAGACCCCACCTGAGTTAATGGCCTGCTTTTATTCATCTCTAATTTTTCTTTCCACAATCCACAAAGATCCGGAATCTACCAACATCTGCTTTAAATCATGCATCATGCTAAATCTTTTGGTGGCAAAAGTGGCATAGAGGTGGTACATAGCATCTGTGGTACAGGTAGGAGATTACTAACTCTTATTCGAGGTAACAACAATAAACAGGCTGGGCACTGTGGCTCATGCCTGTGGTCCAAGCACTTAGGGAGGCTGAGGAGAGTGGGTCTCCTGAGCTTACGAGTTCGAGACCAGCCTGACCAAGAACGAGATTCTATCTCTACTAAAAATAGAAAAACTAGCTGAGCTGTGTTAGTTGCCCATAGTGCCAGATACTCAGGAAGCAGAGGCAAGAGAATCTTTTGAGCCCAAGAGTTTGAGGTCACTGTGAGCTATGATGATATGACACTCTACCCAGGGTGACAAATTGAGACTCTGTCTCAAAGAAACAAATCCAACAATAAATGAATAGCCAGGAATATGCTGTCTCTCTTGGAACTGTTCCACCTACTCTGAAATACTGACTCCTCGTGTTTTATTTAGATCTCTGCCTGCAAGTTACTTGCTCAGATAGATCACCCCTGACCAATCTGGACATATTCCCACTGCTACCCCATAAGCCTTATCATTCTCTATTATAGTGCATTATTTGTTTCCTACATAGTACTTAATGTAACTTGTCTACTTATTTGTTTACTTACAAAAATGCTTACTATATGCTAATATCAGTTAATACATTTGTTTGTTTGTACAAGTAATATCTTTATATGAAAAAAAAGTACCTCCTTAGCTCTCCAAGGTTTTCACAGTGTTTCTCGCCATACCTGGACCATATCAGTTACTCAATAAATACCAGTGGAAAGAAATAGTAGGAAGAATTGTTAAAAATCTAAGTTAAAAAAAATAAACATGAGAATACAATTCTGATTCTCAGAGATTCTGATTACATGGCTGACATTTTGATGCAGAGATGGGAAGAGAAGTAACATGTATCTCTGCCTCCAAATTATGTAAATATTGTAAAAGAAAAATGATTATTTCATTTATTGCATTTAGTCAACATATTTAATGCTCTTAATATTAAAGCAGAGTTCCTACCCTCTCCTTTATTTGTAAAGGTCTTCACATTTATGTATTATAGATCTTTATTTAGTACCCATAGTATTTCAAGAAATACATGTATGTAGTCAAGAGATTCACTGAGACATAAGACAAAACTACTTTCTTCCTCAGACCAAAAATACAGTAGAACCTCCATAGTTGACCACTTCCTACATTGACCACTTCCTTAAGTTGACCTAATTTTCATAGACCAAACATGCACCAAATGTTATGTATCAGTACCGTGGGCTTAGTTCCTTACATTGACCACTTCTACATGTTGACTGGTTTGTTACAGTCCCTTTGGTGGTCAACTTACAGAGGTCCTGCTGTATATTAGTAAATATTGACTTGGGATTTTTTTATAGTCACATCTTAAAAGGCATTTTTTACACACACAGACTTTTTTGGATATTTAGATATATTCTTCACTTACATTAAAATTATGTTTTCCCCTTTATTCCCTTTATTTGGAAATGTGTCTTCTTGGCCTACCTTTTATTTTCTTACCTTTGGTAGAAACACAGATACAGACGTTAACTCCGCCATAAGGAACAATCGTGCAAGGCCAGGGAAGCAGCAGCTGACGTTTGGTTTCAGTGATGAAGAGACAACAGAGAATGGCAGATGTGAGGGACTGCAGAAAACATGCCCAAAATAAGGGGCCCCACACTGCTACTACGCTATGATCTCAATATGTTCCATGTGCAAGTTTTCAAGAGATATATTTAATATGAAATTATCTGCTTTTAAAAATGTTTGGGGGTTAATTAAAAATTCAATAAATGGTGCTGGGAGAAACAGATAACCATATGTAAAAGACTGAAACTGGACCTGCACCTTTCAAGTATATATAAAAGTTGAGTCAAGATGGATAAAAGATTTTAATCTAAGACATGAAATGGTAAAAATCTTAGATGAAAATGTGAGAAAAACTCTTATGAATGTTGGTCTGGGGAAAGATTTCACAAAGAAGGGTTCTGGCAATCGCAACAACAAAAATAAACAAATGGGACTTAATTAAGCTGACAAGCTTTGGCACAGCTAAGGACACAACAACTAAAGCAAACAGACAACCTTTAGAATGGGAAAAGATATTTGCAGTTATGAATCTGACAAAGGCTTGATAACTAGGATCTATAGAGAACTCTAAGCAAGAAAAAGGAGTGAACAATCCCATCTATAGCTGAGCAAGAGACATGAACAATCCCGTCTATAACTGAGCAAGAGACATGAACATGAATGGCTAACAAACATGAAAAATGAATAAATTATACACTGAAGAAAAAACCACAAACTTCAGAATACGATGAGGGACTTGCCTTAAGGAAAGGTAAAGAAAAGCTGAGTGATTAGAATCAGGGAAAAAGTCATCCAGAGCAGTCATTTCCAATCCTGGCTACACATTAGTCATTTAGAGAACTTGTAAAATATCTGCCAGTGTGGTCCCAAATGCAAACTTTTTGGAGGTTTTTGGCGTTAAGAGCCCAGGACATCAGCATTAGAAATAAAAATAACCAGAACAAAACTCTTCTGATTCATTATGTGCAGCCAGATAAATTTCTGCCTTAAATTATCCAGTGATATCCAAACAGAACTCTGAAGGGCTCTGCAAAGGTGCCTGAAGCTTTCCAAAGGTAGGATGCCATGCTGCTCACTCCTTTCAATGCTATTACTTCATTTTTATGTCTTATATACTGAATTTCTGAATAATATTGCATTTGAAAAAAATAGTTTTGCATTAAAAATAATTCAAAGCAAATTTATTTTCTCACTTCAGTGGGAAATGGAGACTTGGAAGGCTGATTCCAAGAGACTTGCACAAAATATGCTGATTTCAAGAATATATTGCTGTTGCTTTGCTCAGAGACCAGAAAGATACTGGTACTTATACATGAGGTCTAAAGTAGTGGACACTAGAATGCGGCTGCAGTGCCACTCCAGGCCTCTGTAAAGGTCTTAATCATTTTCTCAGATGAGAAAACAGAAAAAAAGATCTCATTTCAATTAATCCTGGGCAAATTTTCTGATTGATACAATTTACATCTATAATTCTACAACAGAATATAAGTAATGTAGTACTAATATTTATATATCCAGTATTTGAAATTCCTTTCAATTCTAGGAAGAAATTACAATGTGTGCTGAGTACCAAATTGCCAAATCCACATCAGGATTCACCACATTAGGATTCTCTCCTAATGTGAGATGATTTCTTAGAGATAGGAAAAGGACAAAAAGAAAAAATATATATTATCATGAAGGAAGCAGTGGAAAGGATTTGGAAATGGGCAAAGAGAATACAAAAATGAGAGATTTTAAAACTTTGCAAATATTTGAAGAAAGTGAAATACAATACAGATTAAGAGACAGACTAGAAAGTTGAAAGGCCAAGAGAAAGTTCTGTAAAATATTTTTCAGTTTTTGATATTCTTTTAGTGCAGAGGTTGCCATTGAGTGAAACCTTATCTCAGGGACAAGATTTGATTGTCTTCTAATTACTATTGAGAGCTGGTTTGATGTTATATGTCTGAGAAATACTGAGGATAAAATATAGAAAAATATTTCCATAATCACATAATTTTAAGGATGAAAATGAACTTAAGTGTCCTCTTACCTGCTTTTATTAACACTAAGTGGCATCCAATCCATGTTTGATTCTTTAAAATTTTTATTAAATGATTTCTATGTGCTAAGGATTGAGGACTCAAAGGCGAACAAAATGGGGCTAGTCTGTACTTCATTATATTCAAGTTCATGAAACAGAAGACGAGTAAATGCATTACAGAGGAGAATAAACAGGGTGCTCCCAATAGGGAATGAATAGATGAAAATGGGGAATATAGGTAGATAGGGTGGTCAGGGAGTAATGGCAGATCAATATTTGCAAAGCACTCTATTCCAGGGGAAAAAGAAAGTATGAGAGTTCAAGGCGCTGTCTAGAAGGGCTGAAATAAATTATTTCGAATGTGGAGTGTGATGAGACTGAGTAGACCTTGAGAAGCATTTTTAAAAGTGTACATTTTATTTAAAACTACTTCAATGTTGAAATTCTTAAGTTGGCTTGGAACTTAAAGTTTTTTTGTATTCTAAATAAACTAGGAAAAAACATGTTCTTACAATACAGGTGAGAAATGATTCAGGCTTCTGCCTGGAGTGGTGCCAGTAGAACTAAAGGTAAGTGGATTGATTTGAGATGTACTATTTACAAGATAGGACTTGATAATCTGCTGATACAGTAAAGAGAAGTTAAGGGAAGAGAGTAGTCATGAATGATAGCAAGGTTTCCAACTTGAGCAACTAAAGGGACAGTATTGCCACTTATGGATTAGCTGTAAGTTTATTTGAATGTTAATTAATGCCTTTTTGGATATATAGACCATCATTTAGCCTGAGATGTCTCTCACACTAGTATTTTGGACAGGTATTCCAGATGTCAACTTGTTTTGCTTGACATTGGGAACATTCTTCTGTTATTATTGCCCCAGGGAGAATATCCAAGAAATGTGAAAGGAAAGCAGCAATCTGCTAGGCAGTTCATATTAACTATGTACAAGTTCTTCAGAACCTCTACACTGGTCTTAAACTCTATGGGAGTCATTGGTGTCATACCATCTCAAGGAAAGCCAGCATTCTTAGGCTTTATAGAATAACTTCCCAAAACTGAAAAGGAAAGGAAATGAACAAAAACATGTTGAATTAGTCAATATTAATTTTTCAGGGATTTTGTATTTGTGAACTTATGAAATTTTATTTATAACCCCCAATCAACACCGTGGCACTTAACATGGTCATGTATGTGTGCAAAGCAACCTAAAATTTGAGTTACCTGATGTGGACATTCCTAGTTGAGGTGGAAAATATGACTGCTTTGATTCAGCTCTTCTACAGTAAATAAGCCTCCTTTTCACAGTGTATTTTGTGTACTTTTATGCTTTTTCTTGGTGATTTTGCTGCCTAAAATGAACTAAGTGTAGTGGTGTGTAGTGTGCCTCTTAAGCACAAGAAGGCCGTGATACCCCTTGCAGAGAAAATGTTAGAATATTAAATAAAGTAACTTGAAACAAGGTTATGTGTTGATTGGTTGATAAGAATCATGTGACCAGAGGCTTCCAGGAAACTAATCCCGGAATTATCTTAGAAACAATGATTCTGCATTCATTAATTCAGTGTTTTGAATGATTTTATAGAACTATCGCCAGCAAGAAAAATAAACTATATATAAATATGCAGTAGTGAATCACAAATTATCTATAAACAATGGCTGTGTCGTCATAGATTTTGGAAGTTTGCCAATAGGGTTGGGTCCAGTGGTTCATGCCTGTAATCCCAGCACTTTGGGAGGCTAAGGCAGAAGGATAACTTGAGACTAAGAGTTCAAGATCAGCCTGGGCAACACAGTGAAATCCTGTTTTAAATAAATAAATTAATTAATTAATTAATTAACATTAATCGAGCAGTCACAATGTACAATGTACTATATTAAGAAGGATTGTAAATACTTTTTTTTTTTCACAGATGGGGTCCTGCTCTGTCACATGGGATAGAGTGCAGTGGAGCAATCATGGCTCACTGGAGCCTCAAACTCCTGATCCTCCTACCTCAGCCTCCCCAGTAGCTGGTATTATAGGCACATACCAATAAACCCTTACATTTTGTGATCTAATACAATACTGCTATTGACCTGAGATACCATGTTTCTACCAGTATCCCAGGCAATGCTGATGCTGGTTTTGAGGGCCATACTTTTTGGTGGAGACTGTAGATCAGAAAATTGATATATTAAGGTCTGAGAAAGGGAGAATAGTGGGGGTAGAGAAACACAGAGATTTTGGTCTCCTCTTCTTTGAAAATCTATTATGTCATGACTTAATTGGGAAAAATCACCAACAAGAAGTTAACTGTGGCACTAAAAACAGTTTATACTTGAAGTAAATCAAATAATTAGGCAGACTATTACCACATTTAAAAACCTCAGTTACTGTATCTTTCCTATGTGCATATTTCATTCTACACTGTTTTACTTCTCTATTCCCTTCCTTTTCTATACCCATCTCCTAGCATAATTATCTTCATTGCTGTATTTCCTAAATCACCAGTATTTGCTATAATTTGCTGTTTGACCCAATGTTCATTTAGTAACATTCCCAAAATTCCAAGTATGTGATTTCTCAGTGCTTAACCAAGTTACTTTCTAAGTTTTTTTTGCAATGTGGTCATTTGTGCTTTCTAGAAATATTAGTTTTCTTGGCATCCTAATATAAATTAATTAGAAATGCTTCAGGACAATTTGTAAAGAATGAAAATAAGGTAAAAAAGTAATATATATTGCACATACACAATCCAACCATTTAACTACCTTTTATCTCTTAACTTTGTACTTACTTGATTTATCAAAGACCATAAATGTTGAAGTCAGAGTCCAACACCATTTTTCCTATATATGTAGTATACTCTTTATTTGAGGATTAACAATGAATTTTAAGTACATAAAATTTACTATATTTTATATGTACATGTTATTAAATACATGTGTATTGATTTACATAAAAATATAACCCACATTAAGATATGGAACATTTATTTTACATATGAATACCACGTTATTTATCCCATAGTCTCTTAAATGTTATATCCTATATTGTATGTTACACAAAATATGGTACATGCTTGGATTCTAATAAAAATGTTGCTATTTTTATTTCTATAACCTATAATTTCCATTATCTTTAAATCCTTTTATCCTGTTTTATACAAATGTGGGTATACTAGGTTAGAGACTAACTTTTGAACCAATTTCAATTTTTTTTTTATAACTCAACTGTACATCTGTCAATTATATGCTAATTGTAATGTTTTCTTCACATTTTTCTATTGCTGCTTTCTTGTTTCCTTACCACTTTTTCTATAATCTAAACAATCGAAAACTATATATTCTATTTTTGTTCCTAACACTTATTTTAATGTCAAATTTACTAATATTAACTACTATGTGATGCAGGAACCATTGTTATTCCCCAGGCAACACATACATACTACAAGATTTTATACACCTCCCTCTCCCACTGGTGACTTGGAAGTTTCTTTTTACACTATGTAGTCTCAAGATTAACATTATGGACAAACTTGCTACTTCCCCCTCTCCCTATAATTAAAAATAAGGAGGAAAAACCTGTAGTGACTGGTTTCCAATTTTGTCCTGAGTACAAACATCTTCTATTTTACTTATGTTTAGCTTAAGAACATTCTTATCTACAACTTGCTGAAAATAAAACAGTATTTGTCCAATATATTCAACATCTGACATGCCTTTTCACAGTTTAAACCTATCTAAACTTAAATTTTAGACCCAGCTTACATTTCCATTTTTATATTTAGTTTTAATACTCTACATGTAACACTTTAAACTTAATGCTCCTTAACTAGTTTTTTTTTTTTTTTCTTTTACCACTAGACCACCAGGGATCCTTAACTACTTTTAATGCTTACCATTAATTCTTTCTAACAACTACTTCCCTACTCAAGCTGTTTATTTTAATTATGGTTCTCTTTGGGTTGCAGTAAATCATACAGCAAACTTTTCAAGGAAGGTTCTTGATTGATATACTTTTTTAACCCCTGCATATCTGAGAATGTCTTCCAGTTGCCTTCATACAGAAATGATAACTTGGCTGGGTATATAACTCTTGGCTCAAAGTTATTTTCCTTTAAAATTCTGTAGATATTGTTCCATTGTCTTCGGGCATTTAGAGTTGCAAGAGAAAAATCTGAGGTCAGCCTGATTTTTGTTCCTTTATAGGTAATTTGTTTTCTCTCTCTGGATGCTTGCAAAATTTTATCTTTATCCTTTAAATTTAAAAATGTCACCAGGATATGTCTAGGTGTTGCTTTCTTTTCGTTAAATTTTAAAGGTACCCTGTGAGCTGTTTCTACTTGTAAATCTTGTTCATTCTTCAATTCTGGAAAATTTTCTTCAAGTAGTTCCTTAATTATTGTTTCAGCTCCGTTTGCTTTGTCTTCTGTTTCAGGTAGTCCTATTATACGTAGATTGTACCTCCTGGATCGGCCCTCTAGATCTTTCTTTTTCTCCTCTTTACTTATCTTGATTTCTTTTCCCTTTTTCTCTGAATTCGGCAGGAATTTGTCTTGTTTTGCATTTACTTCAGTAATTTCATTTTGTGGACAATCCAGCTTGCACATTTCTGTTAATTCCCTCAACTCTCTAATACTTTCTAAGCGTTCTGACATTACCCTTTTTATCATTGCGCACAGGGTTTTAAGATTCTGTATTATATTAGTCTCAATCCTTTCTATCTCTTCTGTTTCGACTGCTATATCTGTTTCAAGAGGAGGCATTTTCTCGATTACTTAGCTGCTCTTTCTTCCGAACTGAGGTACTGAGGTATTACGACCTTAAAAACAAGAAACAGAACTTAATTCCCGCCGGCCCAAATATACCTATTTATAATTATCGACGGTCTTATTAAAATGTTCTGTTTTTCTTTCCTACCTTTTCAGTAGCTCTTCTTAGCAAAAACACCCAAATCGAAGATTAAAGCAAGTTTCCCGCAGTACTGAACGAAATAAACGTCCAAAATGATTCTCGTTACGTCATTTCCGCGCGCCTCACGACTCGGCCAATAGCCTAGCGCGTAACCTTAAAGTCGTATCGCTCCTCACCCGCCACTCTTCCCCTTAGAGCGGGGTCACTGTAGTGCGCACGCGCAGCTCTACATCCAACTTTCCGCTTGTTCCAATGGCTCGGCTTAGGTGTGGTGCCGCCTTGAAGGCGGGGCTGGGTCCGGGTCGGGGCCAATGGCGCCCCGGGTGAGGGTTGAAGGGTGCAAGGTGCCCGGTAGCCGGTGGTGCAAGTTGCTTTCAGCTTGTGTGTTGAACTACCTGGTCATGGAGGCTGACTTGACCGAAGAGCTTGACGAGGAGGAGCAGCTGGTGAGACGGCATCGTAAAGAGAAGAAGGAGTTGCAAGGTGATGGGGAAGGAAATGGGAATCTCGAAGCAGCCCAAATCTAGGAAAGGGCGCGTGGCGGGTCGGTTCTGAGAAATTTAATGGGCAGCTGATCTGGATTCTCCTAGACTTCTCCGAAGTAGCAAGTGGCCTCTTCTTTTTCCGCCTTCCCTGCCCCAGCGGCCCATAAATCCCCTAGCTTTGCTAGTCTTCGGAGATTCCCTCATTTGAGTCCTGCCAAGTTCCCCCTCTCGCCGCCGCCGCCTGGGTGCCGAAGTCTGAGCAAAGCCACGAGTTTTGGTCCCCTCCCAATCCCCCTCACGCCGTTTTCCCTTTCCTGACACTTGGCCTTAATGGCTACATTTTAAATTACTTCAGCTCAGTTTTGGGGGTCCAGAAGGGAGACTTGAAAGATTAAAAACTTGCTTCAGTGTCTTTTTCTTCCCATTCTATTAAACAACCCTAACAGATTCAAAGGTTATAATAATAAGATTTTTAAAAAGATAGTTTTGGTTTCACCTTCATCTGGGCTCTTCTCTGTAACTGGCTAATTGTTACGTGAGGACTCCTGCATCCATAATTATTTTTTCTCTGCCTGTCTCCCCTTACCATCCCTTTCTTGGTTCTTGTTTCCCATTTCCTCGTTTACCTCGGTTTCTAACTTAATGATTCCATGGATTTTCAGCTAAAATTCAGGGAATGAAGAATGCTGTTCCCAAGAATGACAAAAAGAGGAGAAAGCAACTCATTGAAGATGTTGCTAAGTTGGAAAAAGAAATGGAGCAGAAACAGAGAGAGGAACTGGAGCAGTTGAAACTGAATTCTAAGGAGAATAAGGTATGCAAAATGAAGTTTGCCTTTGTCTACAGCATTTGACAACTTTCCATTTCTGTTTGTTGATATATAAAAATCATAAAATTTGTAGGGAAATGAAGTCAGGCATGTATTACTGTCATGAATATTGTTTTGTGGACATGTTTACGTGGCAGTGTTTTTTGTAAGAGAGATGAGGAAAGAAAGGAGTACTTTTCTTTACCTATATTTACTTGCTCAAAAGGTGAAGCTTCTCTAAATGAAAGTTGGAAGACCATATTTGTAGTGTTAGAATTGCTACTGAATAAGATTGTAACCTGAGCAGTTTCTTAATAACTTTCTCTGCTTATAATAAGATGCAAATATTACTGCTGTTTTTTCATAGGTTCTTGTAAGACTCAAATGGGACAACAAATGTAAAGTCATTTTTAAGTGCTTTATAAACCAGTTGTTATCAATGAAACTTTAGTGATGTTTCTTGGGTAAATTGGAGCATTCTGACTTTCATCATTTTAGCTAATATTTATTTTATTATTGTGGTTAATATATTGTGCCACGTTCTGTACTATATTACTTATTATCTCATTTAATCCTAACACACTGTGAGGTATTGCCTATGAAATAAGTGCAAATGATCCCATTTTCAAGTGAGAAACAGGAATGAGAAATAGGAATTCTTAGATTAAGAACTTCTTCCTGATGTTATAACACTTATTAAGTGCCAATGTCAGAATTCAAAATCAGAATTGTCTTACTTTAAAATGTGAATATTGGATTCTGTTATAGCTTTGTATAGTGCAGTGTTTTATTGTATGAGCTTTAGATACAAAGGATCATAGACTCCACAGCTTCACTTTCAACAATTAGAAAGTTCTCATACCTATGCAAAATTTTATCTACCACAATTAATTTTATTTGGTTCATTTTTGGTCTGCTGTTGACAAGGGAAATTCTCACTGATTGACAGTGTACGTACATTAATTATAGTCTAAATTTTTAATCTAACTTTGTTAGCCAGTCATCATAGACTCTGCCCTTCTTTGCCCTTATCATACTTATCTCCAGTAACAGCAGACGATGCTTCAGGTGTTTTATTGTGTCATTACAATTAGTGAGATAATTGTTATTCTGTCAGGCCTTTCAGTTTATTTGCCATGTTTTAGGGACAAAAATGTTTGATTCTCAATCTAGTGTTCAAATGTTAAAATACAGACTCCCATTCTATTTGAACTATTGTCTTTTTCATTAACTTAAACTTGTTTTCTGAACACTACCTAAATTTTTATGTCATTGCTCTTCTGTTTTTTAGATGCATCTCTATATCTTGACTGTTGCCAGTATGGCAATTTGTAAATTTTAGCAGATTGTTCTGAAAAATCATAAGATTTCTAATTTCTCTAATGTCCCTAACACCTCTTTGAAGTCTTTATCTGATTAAGATATTTTGTCACTTGGAACATAGCCTTTAGAGACTTACGTTTCTGTATATTAAAGGCCTTGAGTTGTTGTATATGTACTAACGACTGGCCTGATTTATAGTTGCAATAATAAAACACTAGCTACTCATCCTAGTAGTTCTAAGTCTAGCATCTTTGTTCTTTGGGATTGGTTGTATTGTCTGATACTTTAAATTAAATACATTTCCTATCTGCAGTTATCAGTTTGTAGATGGGAAAGGATAGGAAAATCTCATCTTATAAATGTCTTAACATAATAACTAAGAAAATGCCAGGAAGGCTATATACCAGTGTGATGAAAATATGTCAAATGGTCTATAAAACCAGTGTATGGTGCCCCGTGATCACATTAATGTACACAGCTATGATTTAATAAAAAAAAATAAAATAAAAAAAGGAAAAGCTCAGCTTGTTGCTAGCATCATGGATCAGTGCTTATCAGTTTCTGCCCAATACAGATGGAGAAGGGTCTTGCTGCCACATTTGAGGTTATAAAGGTGGTAATGAACTGAGCCATGAGCCAGCATAGGACCTATGCATTAGATGTACTGTCAGCATTCAGAGGAAGAAGAATGGAGTGCTGAGTGAATTGGCACTTAGGAGATAGAGTGTTTAGATTAATGAAGTAGGCATTCTAAGAAGAAAGGAAAGCATGCAGGATGAGCATTATCTTTGAAGAGCTGTAAGGAAGCTTCTTGGGAATTTGACATATTCTCTCATAAGTAGAGAAAGGAGATGAAACAATATTATGTAATATGGTGTCTAGTGTTACTAAAATTTCATGTGTGGGATTGGGTATATTTATGATTTTTAATAGTAATTTAATAAACTGATACTTTCAGCAATAATTTAAGTGTTTTCATTGACTTGTTAATGCTTTTTGTTTCCTTCAGATAGATTCTGTTGCTGTTAACATTTCAAACTTGGTACTTGAGAATCAGCCGCCTCGGATATCAAAAGCACAAAAGAGACGGGTATGAAAGTCATGTCACTGAGTATATAAGTTAGGCTGTGTGCTCAGTACTGTCGTAGGTGTTGTGTAAGAAAGAAGTGAAAAAAAAAAAAAAAAGGAGTTCCTTGTCAAAAACTAACAAATACTCTATGACTACTTAAACTATTTATACTCTAAATCTCATTTAGTACTGACAATCCTGTGAAGTAGGATTTCTTATTCTTCTTTTCTAGGGAACAAAATAAGCCTGAGGTAACATAAAATAGGATTCTCAGTTTGCTATTCTCAGAAGACAGTGGGGCTGAAAGTGGGATTTTTTTTTTCAAATATATTATTCCAGACTTAATAATTCAGAACTTCAGAGTATGCTTCCAGGTGATTCTGGTAGACACCCCAGTTAAAAACTGTGGTATTGAATAAGAAATAAGAATTTAAACCTAGAAGTTAAGATATATAGGTATTCAAAATTCTCAGATAATTATGTAGGTGTTTATATAGTGGTTAAATATGATGAAAATGTAGAGAAGGGAAAGTTCATTATGCTAAGTGTTAAATAATGGGTTAGAATTTGAAGGAAATATAATTATTTATGTGGGGTATTCCAGATAGGAGAAATACCATGCACAAAAACAAATGTGAGAATGAAATATTGTTAAAGAGCCATAAGGAAATGTATTTATTGGAAGTAGTTCATGCACATTAATGTACATAGCTATGATTTAATAATAAAAAAAAAAAAAGAAGTAGTTCAACAGGGGAATGAGATTAGTTAGGTAAGGCCCTTTGACGTTGAAAAAGAAAAAGACTATTAAATCCAATCTTGTTAGTCCCAAAATTATTTTACCAACACTTGATATGTTCTGGGATTTAAATGCATATTTTTAAATTAGCTTTGCATGTTATGATTTAGTAGTACATAAGTTAGTGGAGTATAGAGTTGAATGTCTAACAGAGCTTTTAATTTTACTTGCTGTTATACTTTGTATAAGATTCTTCTCTAAGTCTCAGTTTCATGTCTATAAAAGGGGTACAAATAAAACCTACTTCTAATAACCCCGTGAATATTAAATAATACACTATTAATAATACACTATTTCCAAAGCCCTTAGCCTTGGAGAATTAATGTGTCAACAAATGATAGTATTGTTTACTGTGTTAAGTACTGTATAGTATGCCTCTTAAAAAGTTAAACTTACAAGGAATGTCTTTTTTTTTTTTTTTGAAAGTTGATTTAGTTGCAAATAGACATTTCTCATACTTCTATAAAGTTTTGTTCTTGAGTAAATATTATGACTGTGAATTTGATAGAACCATGAAATACAGATTTCATAGTATCTTGGAGTTTATCTGCTTCTGGCATGCAGTCTTTTTATGGTAATCTCCCAAGTGTTACCTACCTTCCAGGGATCAAAAATGAAGGGCAGAATTTTTTCATGCCAGTAATGTAACAAAATATTTATTAGAATCACCTCTACTTAGTAATGGAAACATCTTATAATAGCCTACTTAATTCTGGTAAATATAAGGACACAGCTCCGTCCCATCTTTGTCAAAACTTGTTCATCCTCACCTGGACCCTTAGGGAGCAAAATAAACATATAGAAAACTGTGTTACCTTTCTCAAAAATTTTGTTACATTTTTTCCTAAAATTCTGCACAGCTAAGATTAATGCCTTTTTTATTTATACTCTAAAAAATTTAGTATCTTTTATAGTTAGCCACTGTAACACTTGACAGAGAAGGTGCCCTAGAAGTACTGCCCAGTTTCTTATTACTTTGTTACATTAATGAGCTTCTGGAACAGAAAGCGTTAAAGGTTTATAATATATAAGAAAATTGAACCTGAAATCAGGGTGAATCATTGAGTAGCAGATTGTTTGGAACCTTTTCTTTTTGCCAAAGGCATCAAGGAATCAAAAGCCAGTTAATGATGTCTATTTTTGGGAAAGATACAATTCTAGAAGAAAAAGTTTATGAAGATTTATTATAAGACTATTGTGGAATATTGTAGAGCATGTCTCTTATTTTTAATCTAGAAAAACATAGGAGTATTTTATTTAATGCAAAGAACTTAGAAGCTTTTTGATATGGTAGAAAGAGTCCAAAGTAGGCCAAGTATGGTGGCTCATGCCTGTAATTCTAGTGCTTTGGAGTCAAGGCCAGAGGATTGTTTGATTTAGGAGTTGGAAAAAACAGCTGTTACAAAAAACATAGGGAGACTCCCATCTCTACAAAAAATAAAAAAAATTAGCCAACTGTTTCTCTACTCCAGCTTCTAGGGAGGCTGAGGAAGGAGGTTTGCTTGAGCCCAGGAGTTTGAGGTTGTGGTAAGCTATAGTCATGCCACTGCACTCTAGCCCTGGCAACAGAGGGAGACACTGTCACAAAAAGAAAAAAAAAAGCCCAAAGCAGAACTTAGGTACTGGGTTCTAAAATCATGAAATTTGAGAGCTGGAATGAGATCGAGTTCAATTTCTTAATTTTATAAATAAGACCCTTGAGACCTAGGTTATCTTAGTGGTATACTGAAAGTTGGAAACAAACGCAGGATAGTGCCCAGCTCTTAAGATTATTTTTGAGTTGTTTTTGCTGTATCATTATTTCAACACGTATCTAGTTTTATTAGCAATGTATTTATGATTTACAGGCTATTTTCATCTCACGTGTGTTTTCGTTAGACCTTACTGATGCCATTTGGTTTTCAGTACTATGGTTGTAGAAATATAAGTGCCTTGTGCTATTGGGAAAGAGTACATTGCTGGGAAGAGAATCCAGTGGATTTCTAATCTAGTGTACTGGGAAAGAAAATCATTTGCTTTGTAATACCGAAGTAAATGATGAGGAAAAAGATAAAATGACTAATTAAAATTAGTATTTAGAGGCGAGAACAGTTTTACAGAGAATATATTGTTCCACTCCTCCAGTAAATAGTACATGACATCATTAACTCCAGCTCCCATCTACTCCAACTTTATTCTGATTCAGGTGCCTGGATACAAGGAGCTCTCTGTATT
The DNA here is from genome assembly GCA_963574355.1 of Loris lydekkerianus. Lineage (NCBI taxonomy): Eukaryota > Metazoa > Chordata > Mammalia > Primates > Lorisidae > Loris > Loris lydekkerianus. The sequence continues at coordinate 35,379 of CAUYPK010096975.1, forward strand.
GTCCTTGGTCCCCGCTCTGCTCTAACCTGCTGTTTGGCCTTTGGAAATCTTTCTGCGTGCTGTTTCCTCAGAAGAGGAAAATGAGGGGTTTTGGATTAGATGATATCAAAGGTGCTTATTCTTCCTCTCCCCTCTGAAACTGTTTTTTAGGGTTTTATAAAGTAATAGTGCCATCTTGTGTTTTAAGATTTTATGCCTCTGTGATCTACAATGAAATATATGTTCTATTATGGTTTCAGTTGGGAGGAAAAAACTTAAATAGGCTATGTTTTGTTAGGAAGATAGTATTGTTTTTGATTCAGGTAACTTAGAAATCACTTCAGGTTCATCTAGCATGGCACATACTAAGCAGTTAGAACAAGTCTATGGTAGTAAGCTCATTTGAAATTTGCCTTTTCTTTTACTTCTTTTACCCCAAGGAGTTAAAGCTTAGGGGTATGAAAGTCTTTACCTTTTCCTACTCTTGGACTGCAAAATCCTTTACTGTAATTTACTGTTAATATCAAGATTTATAGGATTTACTTTAACTGTTTTTATTCTTTTATGCTGAAAAGCAGTTTCCTCCAGGAGTGTACAAATAAAACATGTAGTAGAGAATTAGAAAGATGCAAAAAAGCACACAGACACCCAGCAAAATATGTTATTTTGGAATCCTATCATCTAGAGAAAAGCATTAAAAATAATCTTTGTGTATCCTTCTAGTTTTTTTTTTTAACACTTTTAAGCATAGACTTAATATATATATTGACTGTGTACCTTTCTTTTTTGCCCCCGGCCCCATCTTTTAACCCTTTTCTCTGATACTGTAGCTCTGTGAGCTGTTTCTAGCTGTGAAACATATAGTGCTTTCTGATTTGTGATCTTACTAATCCACTTGGGATTTTTTTCTCTTCCTTAACCTTCCCATCTCACCTCCTATCTATCCTGCCTGTCACAAATCTCCCATTAACCTCACCCCACCCCATTCTTGCATATGCTGCCATGAGAGGATCTCTTAAGATATTTGAATAGGGAAAGCTCACATTGCAGAATATATGATACCATTTTTGTTTAAAAAAGATTTCAGTGTTTTCCATGAGTATACTGTATTGATTAAAATGCAAAGAAAAACAGTCTAGAAGGATACATACCAAACCTTTGTACTAAGCACTGGGATAGCAGTATTTTTAGGAGGAGTTTTAGTCTATCTGTAATACTTTAATGTTTTAAAAATAAGAATGTTTTTATCTATTTCCTCCTTTTATTCTATACTTTGGGAGATTAAATTTGATTCTCAGTAAGTTATATAGGGGGGGTCCATAAAATTCATGTGCAGTTTACTATGTTAAGCTATTTTAAATTGCACAAGAACTTTATGTCTACCCTATATGTATTCTCAATAAGGTAATAACTATGTATGTACGTGTATATATACTTTTTAAAAAAAGCTGGATAAAGGAGTGTCTGCCTGTTCCCTACTAAAGACTTTAGCAGATTTACACCTCACTAGTAAAGTGATAAGTTAAGAAGCTTGGATTAGTGTGGGTTTAAATACAAAAATAATGTGCTTTAAGGTCTAGGACAACTCAGTCTTAAGATAGTACTTTGAAATTAGTAAGTAAAGTTTCTAGAGACTTGGCATATAGTTCTATAAATGATGAGGTAATCAATGTGGTAGTACTTGTGAGAGAAGGAAGAAAATGGCAAAACATTTTGAGACTCTTACATTTTTATTCCCTTAATAAATGAGAATTAGCCTAATTATTATGAATTAATTCCCTTATGTTCTCATCTTTTTAGGAAAAAAAAGCTGCATTGGAAAAGGAGCGAGAAGAAAGGATAGCTGAAGCTGAAATTGAGAATTTATCCGGAGCCAGACATATAGAAAGTGAAAAACTTGCTCAAATATTGGCAGCTAGACAGTTGGAAATTAAACAGATTCCATCTGATGGTCACTGTATGTATAGAGCCA
>CAUYPK010096976.1:0-13766 GCA_963574355.1 Loris lydekkerianus
AGCAAGGCCCGGCCTGAAACTGCCTCTACCTAGATACAGCCAATGTGGTACCATGCCACTGGCCCGACCCTGTCACGCACCTCTTCCCCCGCCTTCTTTCCCCGCCCCTTCTCCACAATAAAAAATAAATAAATAAATAAATAATAATAATAATAAAAAATAAAATAATACAAAAGAAAATAAAGCTTTTTTTTTTTAAATCTATTATTAAAAAAAAAAAAAATCTCCTTTAAGCCCACCAGTTAATTGACTTATCAATTGGCAAAAAAACCCTCTTATTCATTTAGCACTGGACCTTGAATCAATGACACAGACATTAATTTATGATTTTGAAAAATGAAGAATCAAGAGTACTTCATACATGACTCACCTTGCTTTTATTTTAATTAATTAATTGATTACATTACCGAGACAAGTCTCACTATGTCACCCTCTGTAGCGTGCTGTAGTGTCACAGCTCACAGCAACCTCTAACTCTTGGGCTTAAGTGATTCTCTTGCCTCAGCCTCCCTGGTAGCTGAGACTACGGGCGCCCATCACAATGCTAGGCTATTTTTTGTTGCAATTGTCATTCTTGTTTAGCAGGCCGGGGCCGGGTTCAAATCTGCCTGCCTAGATGTATGTGGCCAGCACCCTAACCACTGAGATGGGTAGGTGCCGCCCTCACCTTGCTTTTAGAATGTGAAATGCGATAATAAAAAGTGATAATAAGGGCAGTGCCTATGGCTCAAAGGAGTGAGGCAACAACCCCATATGCTGGAGGTGGTGGCTCAGACCTGGCCCTGGCCAAAAACTGTAACAACAACAACAACAAAAAAAAAAAAGTGGTAATAATAGTATAAACTACTGTGCTACCATGTCTAAAGGGAATGTTAAGCCTGGAAATTTACTTATATGATTTCATTTAATCTTTATACTAAAGATTAAGACTCAAAGAGCTAGGTATTTTTTTTCTATAGTTTAGGTGAGGAAATGACTCAGAGTGTTTCAGTAACTTTCCCAAGGTCACACAGCTCTCAAACAGCAAAAAGAGCCTGAAAATTGTCTCTCATCTTTGTCAGCGACAGGTGCCAGATGACTCTACTGGAAACCCTTTAGGTACAAAAGAGATTCAAGAGAATATAAATGAGTCATTCCTGGACTTCTTTGCACAGAGACCTTCATTTTCTGCATTTACATTTCAAAAGACTATATGATAAAGAAATCATTTGCTATTGCTAGATGAGTGCCTCTTCAAGCCAGAAATTCAAAGCCCATTTTTAAAAAATTGAAAAGAAAGAAAGGGAATGTACCAGCTCTAATTTCCTCTCTATATTAGACAGCCACAAAAACACTTAAAGTTCTGACATTAAAAGCAGGCTGTCCAGCATTACTGCAGTCTTCAAGAGTTTGCATTTTAAGTGGAACAGTTGCTTCTGTAATATAAATCAAGATATTCCATACATTCCTAAAGAGAAGAAGCTCTGCTTTATTCATGTTCCTACTGTTAATAACTTTCTGGTATATTCTAAAGTGTATGCTTTTCTTATATTTCTCCCACTAGAATTTACCTCTTTGGGGATAGAGATTTCTGTCTTCTTTATTCAGTATCTTCCATATCTCAAAGGGGGGCTGGAATACCAGGCATTCATTATAATTTGTTAATTAATAAATGAATAAATTAATTAATATGACTGGATATGTGTTGAAGAAAAATGCTACGCACTTTCCTTACGCTACGTACGTCCTTATCTCACAACTCCGCAGCCTTATCTCACAACTCTGCAGCCATGTTCCTCTGAACCACTCATCTCACCTGCTCATCTAGAGAGGGATATTTTTTATAACACCAGGAACCAAAACGGTATCATTCTGAGTATTTTATTCCTAATGAAATCAGATGAGCTAGGAGTCTAAATACCTAGACTACATTGAGAAGAAAACTCTTTCAATTTGAATGTTTTCCCATTTCAAAGCCTGCCTTTCAAAGGTTTGTATATATTACCCGCTCCACTTGCTTTCAAAAACAAGCGGCAACAGCTTAGCACCCAAATACCTTAATCAATCCTGGAAGGATCTCTTATTTTTCAGCTCATCCTGTTCTTTCATACTCAGAAGCCCTCAAAACGGTCTTAGAGCTGTGAAATTTCCTTAAATTACCACATAAAGATAAGTACTAGAAAGATTTATGAAATGATCTGCTTACTTGAGTGCCTGTCTTCCAAGGCCCTGACTTCAACTACTGGAGGAACTAAGTCCCTTTGGCATTTGGGGACTTTCCGTACGGAGAGCTATATTTTCCCTATCCCCTGATTTCTGCTTCAGCCTGTTTAATAAGAACTTCCAGCCTACTACAAATATTAGGAGGAAACCCTCTGTCCTTTTGCGATCCCTTCTTTCCTTCGTATCCTGGAGAAGTGTTTGCTAGCTGCTGTGCTCCCCAGACCCTCAACTTTCAGTGGCTTGATTAAGCATGATAGGTATTTCTTTTCCCTCACATAACAGTCCTTGTCCTTCATAAGGTGATTTAAGGAGGCAGACCCCTCCTTATGTGTGGCTCTGCTGCTTGTTAGCGTCTTGGAGGTCTCTGTGTCTAATTAGCCAAAGAGAAAAAGAGTTGACGAATAAGGTGCGATGTGGTCCAGAATTGACATATGTACTTTCCACTAATATTCCCCTAGTGAAACAATAGTGTGATGGCCACACCTGGAGGCAAGGGACAGGACTGGGACGGGACTGAGGTGCACAGCCTTTGACTGGGAACCTGCCTTTCAGGAAAAATCATGATAAGGAAAGGGAACACTACACTATTCTTCAACTCTTTGTTTCTTTTCTTTCTCTCTCTCTCTCTCTCTTTTTTTTTTTTAACTTTTTATTTTGTTACTATTTATTTATTTATTGGTGGTGAATGGCATGCCTTTGTCCAAAGGGAGACTGTGGAATTCTGTCTTCTACCAGGGAGGGTAGATTGTTGGGTTACAGATTTCTGCTTCCAAGAGCTTATCTCTCTTCCCCTTGGGAGCTCTGCTGTTGTAGGATCTCACCTCCAGTTCTCCTCCCTGTCTTGGGCTAAGCCAAATTTATCTTAAGTTAATTTATCTTAAAATAATTGTTTTTGTTTGGCTGGCTAAAATGGCTTAAACTAAGAAATTTACCACAAAAACTATGGCAACTCCTTAGAAAACAAAACTCTCTTAAACTTCCAAATGATCTGAATTCTTGACGTTTAAATAGGTTTTCTAAAATAAATCTAAATGCTGGGATAGAAAAGAGCATCCTTTTGCTCCTTTGAACTTCATGCCAGCCATTGTTAAGCCTCTATGGTGGATTTTCTAACAGGTCTCACCTATGCTCTTCGAGCTTCAGAGTGGCCTCTCCAGAGGGCATTAGGCCTGCCTACCTGTGGACCAAATGCTAAACCTCCCTCTCTGTCATGCCAGGATACTGCAGGCGGTACTGGGTGGGCTTCCCAATGTCCTGGGTGAATTTCCAGGGATAAAAGGCAAAGATCTTCAAGGAAGCACTTGAGTGGCCTGGCATCAATGGCAGGGAAAGTTGTAGAGAGGACCAAGCAACTACAATTTCCTGGTGATCCTTTTAAATATAGCCACAGCTTTAGTATGACAAACCTTAGCCACAGTGGCACAGCTAGCGGGACTCAGCTTTCTGGTGGCCTGGCACACAAACTGCATTTCACTGGCTAAGAAGAAAGTGGCTTCCTAACAGCACAAATACAAATGAGATATTAAGTGTGAGTTAGAAAAGATCATTTTAAGGCTCTTCTCTCTCCTGGGTCTTGTAGAGTCAGTGTTTCATTCATGGAAACAGAATCATAAGTAAAACCTTAACTTGTTTTTAATTTCTCTGTCAATATGCAATCATTTTTTACATGATCGTGTAGCAGCTATTTTCTTCTTTCTAGTTTTATGCAATAACAATGCCTAAGACTAATTAGATATAGATCAGAATACAGTCTCACTATGGTTACCTTCTGGCAGGAGATCTTCAAATATAATATGAAAATAATGTCTATAATAAGGTTTAACAGAATGCAGTTATTAACAACAACTCTTGGGCTTATCAGGAAAATTAATGGTCCTGATAATTAGTGGTGATTTGAACAGCAGGACAGCAGTGTAAGAAAACAAATAGACGGGATATAATACATTGCCAATTAACGTTCATTTCATTATAATTTGTAAATTTCAAATAAAAAGAGTGAACAACTCAACAACACATTAGGAAATTGATTCATATCAAGTCTTCACATCCAATAAATATAGTACATTACTGCATAAATAGATTATGGAGTAATCTATGGAGTATTTTATGGAGTCCCCCAAGTCCCTAAATTTTGAAATAGTCATAAGTTTTTATACCATCATCTTAGGGAGATGTTTTCAGGTTTGTAAGTGAATTATGTGAAAGGCAAAATAGACTATTCTTGATTTTCAGAATTGGCTTCTGCTGAGTCTACTGCTGAGAAAGCAAAATTAACTTTTGACCTCATATTCTGAATTTAAATACCCTCACCCTTTTGTGGTCAGCCACTCTGGTCAGAGCTTTCACAAGTGCCCACTCAAAGCCATCACACCCCATCCTTCTGGTCCCTTATAAAGTAACAGAGCATTAACAATGGAGAAATAGCAACTCCTTATTCCCCAGCCTTCCCAGTGGTTGACCTGGGGAGTAGAGGAGAGTGCAGATGTGGGTCACCATACCCTATTTCTACTAATCTAAAGACTAGATCATCTCCTCTTCCTCTCAAAGTCCAGAAAATAGCTGTTTTTGTTTTAATTGCATGCTATCTAAGCTAGCAGAGTCTCTGAAATTTCTTGTTTGGGGAAACAGGAACAGGAGAAGATGCTATGGCTGAGAGAAAAAGTGCTCAGGAGCCAGACAGAGGAAAGCAAGAGGTCAGCCTATATCCCCCAAATCAAGTGATGAGTGGTTGCACCTAATCAATCTGGTAGTGCCTGGCCTAAGGAGACTATTCACTGGGCAGGAAGATCTCATCAGCCAGAGCCTGCAGGGGTGGTCAGGCAAGGCATGGAGAGAAAAGGGATGTAAGTCAGACCCTGAGCTCCTGCTCTTGGAGCCTCCTCAGGACATTCCTTCACAGGCTTTTTGGAACAATCTGCAATGGGCCCCAGTAAGCGCTGGAGTTCATATGTCAGTCACTGTTAACTGAGAATGAGAATCAGTAACAATCCAAGTGGAAGATGGCAGCGTCTTCTGAGGAGCAGTTACAAGGGCTGCAGGGTCTGCTTTCCTCTTGTCCTTCCCAACCTTTCTCCAGAGAAGAACGTGAGGGAGGTGGGGCTGGGAGGGGGCAGAACACACCTCCCTCCTCTCTCTACAAGTCACTGGAGCCTCTGCCCCAACTCTTTTGCAGCCAAGAGGAAAGGAACAGCACTGCAACTGAAGGTAAGATGGAAATGTTACCATGAAGGGTACAAAGATCACAGAAAAAGCTCATCTCTCATGATACGTATGCAAATAGCTCTTTACAAACAAACATACGAAGACAAAGATTGAAGACAAAGATGAACTGTAAGAAAAGTACTAATACTTGCTTTCTCACTATCAGCTCGACAAAAATATGAAAGTTAAACAATACACTCTCTAGTAAGGCTACAGGAAAACAGGCACTCCCCCACATTGCTGTAAGGAATGCAGAATAGAATCACTTTCTGTGAAAAAATGGCAAAGTCTAAAATGTCTTTGCACACTCCTAGAAAATTACCCTAAATATAAACCTCCACGAACACTAGCTACATATAGTAGATTATTCATAATGGCATTATTTGTAATAGGAAAATATTGGTAACAACCAAAATGTGCATCCAAAAGACTGGTTAAGTAAACTACAGATCAGGCGCACAGTGAAACACCTGTCTGCCTTGAAAGGCAATGAGGAGACAGAGCTATGATAAAATGATGGAGGAATGGCTCTGAGAGGAAAGTCGTAAGCACAGATGCCCCAGAATAGCCTCTGCGGCCGGCCGAGAGGGCGGGGTGGGGACAGACATAGACCCACATAAGGTTATTCTCAGCCCCCAAATCTAATAAAATGTGGCCTGGTGGGTTCGGAACTTACCATAGAGCAGTGAGCCCTTTATTTTCTCCTCCACAGCCTTCAGAGGCAGCAAGGCTCTGCTGACTCTGGATCACCAGCTTCCATTTTCTCCCTCTTGGGATGGAAGTGTCTATCCCACGCCTCTCTCATCATTGGGTCTTGGAAGCAGATAACTTGCTTTTTAGCTTCATAGATCTACAAAAGGAGAAGAACTTTGATCCACGAGGGGCATACCTAGAGCCTCGCCTATACCTGATTAGGTGACTTAAAAGACGAGGTTTGAGACTTTTTAATGTTGGTTGTGCATAAATGAGATTTTGGATTGGAAACTGAGGCAAAATGAGTTCAGACTTTTGGGGAGATGGAATGAGGATGAATGTATTCTGCATGTTGAAAGAACATAACTTTTTGGGGAACCAGAGAATAGACGGTCACCTTGAACCCCAGAATGTGGCCTTTTTTGAGAATGTGATCTCTACAGATCGCTAATTTAAGGTGAGGCTACAATGGATTCAGTTGGTCTCTAAATCCAAGATGACTGGTTTTCTTATGAGACAGAGATAGGGAGACACAGTTCTAGGTCTCTTTACAAAGTTCCGTGTCTCTTTACAAAGACACAGTTCTGTGTCTCCCTATCTCTGTCTCATAAGAAAACCAGTCATCTTGGATTTAGAGCCAGTTTTTTGTTGTGTTTAGAGATGGCCCAATGAAGACAGAGGAAGAGACTGGAGTAACACAGCTGCAAGGCAAGAAAGGCCAAAGATTTCTGGCAATAGTGGAAGCTGAGAAAAGGCAAGGCAGTAATTCAGAGGGAGCCAGGCCCTGCTGAACCTAGATCTCCAACTTCTAGCCAGCAAAACTATAATAAAATCCATTTTAGTTGCTTAAAAAGGAAAAAGAAAGAAAGAAGAATGATGTCTATGAAAAGATATGGCTGTATCTTCAATGCAAAAGAAATCAAGACACAAAAGAATATATTTAGTAGTTCTATTAATGGGGCAGAAAAAGGAGAAGTCACATAAATATTTTTGTGTATTGATATCTATATGGGCACAGACATTGATTGGCTCAAGCAGCTAAGGTGCCAGCCACATACACTTGAGCTGGCAGGTTCGAATCCAGCCTGGGCCCACCAAACAACAATGATGGCTGCAACCAAAAAAAAAAAAAAAAAAAAAAAATAGCCAGGCGTTGTGGCAGGCGCCTATTGTCCCAGCTACTTGGGCGGTGGCGGAAGGAGAATTGCTTGAGCCCAGGAGCTGGAGGTTGCTGTGAGCTGTGATGCCATAGCACTCTACCCAGGGTGACAGCTTGAGGCTCTGTCTCAAAAAAAAAATAATAAAATAAAATAAACCATAATCTAAAGAAATGATTACATGTAGCAAGTTTATAAAAACTAGAAGGACTAGAGAAGGGAGGGAGGTTTCTGTGAGCATATCTTTAGATATTTGAAGTGTGTTTTTAAAATTCAAAAGACAGAATTAACTCCAAAGGATAAAAAAGTTCTAAAATAGACCATAGATAGAAATAAATGAGTCTAATCATATATCAAAACAATAGCTGAACCATGCAGAAGGAAAATAATTCATGTAAATTTTGGACACAAAATTCTGATAATATATCCAAAATAAATTGACCAATTGAAATAATTTAAATATCTGATGAATATTAGACAATATTGTAGAATTATTTTAATATTACATATTTCCATCAATTTTTTCCCAATTTCCATAAACTTTTTCAAAAAATTATTATTTAATTTCTTAGAGTGATTATTCTATGTATTCTTAATCTTAAGAGATGTATTTTATGTTTTGCACATAAAGTGTTCAATAATGTGTAAACTTACTTTTTAAAGGCCTATACAGAGTTTATAATAATGTTTACCACATATACATATCACTGTATACTTGAAATTTGCTAAGGGAGTATATCTTAAGTGTTTTAAGCACAAAAAACATGTAAGTATATGACGTGATAAATACCTTAATTAATTTAATTGTAGTAATCTTTTTACAATGTATACATATATCAAATGATCACATTATACACCTTAAATGTACACAATTTTTATTTTTGAGACAGAGTCTCAAGCTGTTGCCCTGGGCAGAGTGCTGTGGTATCACAGCTCACAGCAACCTCAACTCCTGTGCTAAAGCGATTCTCCTGTCTCAGCCTCCCAAGTAGCTGGGATTACAGGCACCTACCACAACGCCCAGTTATTCCTGAAGAATTTTGGAATCAGGCAGAGATCAAAACCGAAGCCAGTTTTTTTGTTGCATTTGTCATTGTTGTTTTAGCTGGCCCAGGCTGAGTTTGAACCTGCCAGCCTCAGTGTATGTGGCCAGTGTCCTACCCACTGAGCTACGGGCACAGCCCAAATATATACAACTTTTATCTGTCAATGATACCTCAATAACGTCAGAAAACATGCAATATGTAAATACACACATATAGGAGGAGTAATTGTGTGTTTTATACATAAATAGTATACACATGTAATTAATATTATATAATTAGTAAATATGAATAAAGGTTATACATGTTCACTGTATTCTTCTTTATGTTTTCTGTAGGCTTGAGAATTTTCAAGATAGAGACTTAGAAAAAATAATAGGCTAACTTTTATAATAATGTGATGTTTTAACAATAGGACATTACTGAAGAATTTTGGAAACAGGCAGAAATGAAAACTGAAGCCAGATATTAAGAAGAAGAATATATTCTGCTAGGTGTTGTTATTGGAAAACTCAAACTAAGCCTAGAATAAACCCCAAAGAGTGGGGCCGTTCACCATGTTTGTTATATGAGGACCATTAGTACTTTAAGGGGCCACTTCGCCATGGCTTAGAACATTTTATTGTATATTCCCTGTGCGCCGGGGATCATAGACATCCCTGGGACCCTTCACAGCAGCCAGGTTTAATTTCTCTTGTCAGTAGAAGGAAAAACAAGGCAGTGTCACTAAACCTCTAAAACTGCAATTTTAACTCATTCTCTGATGAAGGCAGCCTAGAGGAAATGGTTTGTCATGGAAAATGAAAACAAAGAAACTCAAAGGGAAATCTGCCAGGGCTGAGTCTGCTTGTGCTCAGAACATCTTTTTATTCTTACCATCTTGTCTCTGCCGTAAGTTAGGGGTGGGTGTGTGTGTGCGTGGGTGTGCTGAGGCCTGCAGGCTGCCTTTCCCGGGTTCTGGGGACAGCTGGCTTGCAGGTGGTTTTGGCCAGAGAATGACTTTACAAACACCCCCCCCCCAGGGTGGTGGGTGTGGGAGGAGCCAGGTATTTATGTCCCTCCTTCTCAGGCATGCTGGTTTTGGACCCAACCTCCAGGGTCAGGCCTGCCATAGTCTAACTCCTGCTGTGTGAGCACAGTAACAACTTCAACTCCTCCTAGCCTCAGGGCTCCTGGTGCCACTTTGGGGGCTCCCTCCCTATCCCCAGCTGGCAGGTCATCTCTTCCATTTCCTGTTTAAATAAACCCTTTATAAAGATCTCATGTTTCAAATTCAAAGAATTGTATGTTCCCAGTTGTATTCCGACTAATTCGGGATGTGAGTGGAAAATACGAGGTAAAAAGCAAATTAATTCAACACTGTTGGGTGAGGTCTGACAATTAAGTTCCTGGACTTATCCTGGAAAGTGCTACATACATCATCGCTGAATATCACTAAAGTCACTTTTGAAACACTCCCCTTAGAACAGATGTCAGTGCATAGTCCACCCTTCAAAGCACTTTTGGGACTAGGAGCCAACCCTGACGGTGTCCACACCGCATTCTCATGATATTATGGTGACTTATTGGCGACAGGCAGGACTCGGACACATCAGGTACTCCCAGATCTATGCAACAGCAGCGAGAGATGAACTGAAGACAGAATTCAAAGCAAATGCCTAAAAATTGTGAAAGCGAAAAAGGAATGATGTGCCCTGCTTGAAATGCTACATTTCCAAGGTGAAGATGTGTGGGCACGTGTTATGGCAGATAGAAAATGATCTCACAAAATGGGGAAAAAACACTTGCCTTGTTCAGAAATTGACAATGCCAATAAGTTAAAGTATATTAAAAAAAAAAATGGAATTTTGGAACTCATGTTTTGCAGGGACTATTTGAGCTGTCCTCAAAGTCTTGACAATTGAGTTCCCCACCTGCCCAGTGCACTTGTGTCCACAGCTCAGTACAAACAACTGGGTTGTTTCATCACTCTGGTCTGTCAGTGTCTCACAGCTGGGTTCATGTCCACATGTGGGGGTGGCTTGCTGAGTGACATTCCTTATTGCTGTTGCATGTTTTTGTATGTGTACAACAACAGCTCTGATGGTCATCCAGAAAAAGTTACAGAAGTGCTTAGAAGGGGGGACTAGGTGTTGGTGTCCGTGTCCATGCACAGTGTCCCAACAGAGCTCCCTGGAGGTGACCATAGTAATATCCACCTATGACATATATAGCACTTTTTCTAGGATGAGTTCACAGATTCAATTTTCAGACCTCATATATGAAGACACAAAAAGTGAGGAAAGCATGGACAATATTGTAAAAGTATATTAACTAGTACACGGGATTTTCTTCTAGAGAACTATTACTGCTATTAAGCTTGTCTTTTTTACCAGATCTAATCAGTTATCCTATGAGAATATCAACTTGGTGTAACGATCAATAGAATAATTTCTGGAGCTAGAAAATCTGGGTTTAATCCTAGCTTTAGCTTTGTAACTATAGATAAGTTATTTAAACTCTCTGTTCCTTGGTTTTGTCATCAGCAAAATGAGCATGAGATAATACTGGCTAAACCATGTATAAAGTAAGCACTCAATAAATGGGAATTAATGAATGAATTCATTTTTATACAGCAAACTCATGAACAGATTACTATTTGCAATGCTGACTTTTTCATATGATTATTTTTATTTCCCATCACAGCTTTCAAAATACTTCTTTAGACATGGTTTCATTCGTCCCAACAATCTGAAGAAGGAATTAACCCAATTTTACAGATGATGGAACTGCCTGTGGAAGAGATCACCAGAAGAAAAGATTAGAAGCAAATTGAAACTTGGGTCTTCTGATTCCTAGATCAGAACTCTTCTATGACATCATTTATGAGCTGTTCTTGGGAGCCTGTCCTTCTTGCTTTTAATGTATCATCTACTTTCTACTTTGTATGTCCCAAATAATGTATAAGCCATAAAGATATTTGAGAGCCAATCATTAAAAATATTCCCAAAGGTGGTCTTAATATGTCTCATATTTGAACTTGTTTTTCTTAGAAAACACTACATATATACAATATTAAGGAAAAAAAAAAAGTCAGAGAGAGTAATCAATAGAAAGACCAACAAAGCAGATAATAAAAAAGTGAGAGGTGGTTACTCTACCTTTGTAAAGCACATCATTAGCCCTGAGTTATAAGAATCTGTGGGGAAGATTTACAGCTCAGGAGATGAGAGCTGAAAGGATCCAGAGAAAGAGAGAGAGATGTAGATGGGAGATAATTCATTAGCTCTCTCACCTCAGGTTAATTCAGTGTAATGAATTATTTTATTCATCATTGTTTCCAAGGAAACTATGGTTAACCCAACTCATGGTTTAATACCTTACAATCACATGTACTATTTTTATACATGACATGAATATAATGGTTCTTAGTGTACAGTTCACCCGTGTGCTTAAAACTTCGGTGTACTGTGAGCATTGATGGCAGTTAAATTGTGAATTTAACCTGAATAATTATGTAATATCTTTCACCTTTTTTCACTATATTAAATGATCTAATATTTACAAATAGACCACGATACCTGTAGCTCTTCAACTGGGCGGCCAGATTATATTTATTTACCTTCTCTTAAGACATTAACATAACATTCGTTACTAATTCATTTTAAAATGCGTTTTGAATCATGAGTTGTCAGGTTGTGCCAATCTTTGCTTATATTTTTCCTTTTATAACTCTCATCTTCAAAACACAAATATAAATGTTCATATATTCAAGAGAAAAGAAAAAGTTTGAAGATTTTCAAGCTGAACCATATGAAAACAATAACATTTCTTCATTTCCTCCAAATACACCCACATTTTAAGTAAAAGTTTCTAAACTTTTAAAACATAGAATATGTGAAACTTTGTAAAACTGACATTCATGATGTGGAATCATTCATTCAGACACTTGAATGCATTTATTATCTTGGTTAGACACCATTAAATGAATTGGAAAGCATACTATCTAGAGATAATTACATCATAAAACTATTGGCATCAAGTAAAAAAAAGTTGCATTTAGTGACTTCTATCTTTATAATAAGGATATATAGATTGCTGAGTAAACACAGAGGCTTTCCACAACACTGGCAGAAAAGAAGAACCATCATATATGTACATATATGTTAATGTATACTATTATATATATAATATAATGTAGACCATTATGTATAATGTAATTTAACATGATTACCATGTTAGTAATGCATACATATTATTGTAAAAAATGTATATATTTGTGGAGTATACATATATATATATACACACAAGTAGATATATAATATAGGACTACATGACTGTGAAAACTGAAAAAAAATTCTCAAGATTTCAAGTAAGACTGGACAACTTTTAGAATGTTGAAGAAAACCAACTTCTTTGAACTTCAGGACAGAATTTGTAAACTGCACATTGAGAACTTATGTAGACAGATCCTGCCACTATCAACCAACACATTCTAATTTCCTTTTATGGGACACTCTACCTGAGCAGTATATTACATTTTTAAAGAAAAAACACAACATATGCCAAGATATAGCATGTGATGGGCCATCAAATAAGTCTGAGTAAAACTTTAAAAATTGAGTTTTCTAGTAACAGTTTTATCTGGAAATCTCTAAATATTTGGAAACTGAATAATATACTTTAAAATAACCAATGGAACAAAGAAGTAATCAGAAAGGAAATTAGAAAGTATTTTAAAATGAATAAAAATGAAGTACAACATACCAAAATTTATAGGATGAATCTTAAGCAATATTTGGGGGAATATTTCTAGCATTAAATGCTTATTTTAAAAGTGAAGAAACATCTCAAATCTATAACTTCATCTTTTAATTAGAAAAAGAAGGGAATGAAATAAACCTAAAGTAAGCATAAATAAGGAAATTGTAAGTCAGAATTGAAATAAAATCAGAATGCAGCAAAATTAATAAAACCAAATCTTTTTTTTTTTTTGTCAGAGTCTCATTGTCACACTCCGTAGAGTGCTATGGTGTCACAGCTCACAGCAATCTCAAACTCCTGGGCTTATGCAATTCTCTTGCCTCAGCCTCCCAAGTAGCTGGGACTATAGGCACCCATCAGAACATCTGTCTATTTTTTTGTTGTAGTTGTCATTGTTGTTTGGCAAGCCCAGGCCAGGTTAGAACCCACCAGCCCTGGTGTATATGGCTGGCGCCCTCACTGCTGAGCTATAGGCACCAAGCCTGGTTCTTCGAGAATATGAAATTAATAAACTCTACTCAAATTGAAAAGTTAAAAAAGAAACATTAAAAAAGGACAAAGACAAATTGCCAGTTTCAGGAATTAGGTTATATCAGGGGTGGCGAACAAGTTCGACACAAAGAGCCAAAATTTTAAACTGTGAGAGTCAGAGAGCCACACCACGCAGTGACCTGCCAAAACAGACAAACACTCACACAAAAGCATATAATTTTAACAATAATATATT
>CAUYPK010096978.1:0-22346 GCA_963574355.1 Loris lydekkerianus
TGTTTAATATATTATTGTTAAAATTATATGCTTTTGTGTGAGTGTTTGTCTGTTTTGGCAGGTCACTGCGTGGTGTGGCTCTCTGACTCTCACAGTTTAAAATTTTGGCTCTTTGTGTCGAACTTGTTCACCACCCCTGTTTTATTTACTTCTCTGATATTCTCTTCAACTACTTACTATCCCTCTCGCTTTTCTTCAGACATACTGATCTTCAAAAATGCAATTTTGCATTTGTTTTGCTTTCTACCTGTGATGCTATTCCCCAGTCTATCCATGTGGTGAGCTTTCCTAGCTCCTGCAAGTCTTTGCTTAACTGCCATCTTCTGGAGAGTACCTCTATGACCACCCTATTTAAATTATACTCCAATCCCTAACTAGGCCTCCTAGGCAATCTACAGCTTTATTTTGGTGATAGCACTTTTCACCTTCTATCTTACTATATGGACATATAAACTTTTACATGACCTTTTTTACAGTAGCCCCATGAAGGCAGGGATTTCTGGCTATTTTATTTACTGCTAGATCTCTAGTACTGAGAAAAGCATAAGGTATACAGAAAACATTCAATATTATTTTCAGCTGTTGAGTAAGTATAGAACGGATAAGTAAACAGTGAAAGTTTGACCTCCTCTGTCCTCATTTGAACACCCTTGATATCCTTCTCTTGCCTTATTGGGCCAGCTAGTATTTTTTCCAGCACTATGTTGAACAGTAGTGGGGATAGTGCACACTTTTGTCTACTTCCATTTCTATGTGGAAATGCTTTCAGTTTTACCTCATTCAGTATGATCTTGGCTGTGGATTTGTCACAATGGCTTTTATTGGTTTAAGAAATATCCCATCTATGACTATTAAGTGTTCATATCAGAAAAGAATGCTGGATTTTGTCAAATGCTTTTCTTCATCTATTGACAGGATCATATGGTCTTTGTTTTTGCTTCTATTTATGTGGTGAATTACATTTATGGATTTGCATATGTTGAACCAGCTTTTCATCCCAGGGATGAAGCCCATCTGATGGTGATGTGTATTTTTTTTTTTTTTTTAATGTATAGCTGTAGTCTATGTCCTAGGATTTTATTGTGTATTTTTGCATTGATATTCATTAATGATATTGGTCTTTCATTTTCTTTTCTTTTTTTTTTTAATTTTTTTTATTTTTAATTTCAACTTGCTTGTACATTTTTCTTTGTTTGAAGTACTCTTTTTTGTTGTTCACTTTCTTCTTCCTCTGGAGATGTTGTGCTGTTTTTGATGTTAGTAGAGACGGGGTCTTACTCTGGCTCACTGTTGGTCATACTGGTCTTGAACCTCTGAGCTCAGGCAAGCCACCCACATTGGCCTCCCACAGCGCTGGGACTACAGGCATGAGCCACCACGCCCGGCCTCGTTTTCTTTTCTTATTGGGTCCTGTCCTGGTATTGGTATCAGGGTGATATTTACTTTGTAGAAGAATCTGGGGATGATTCCTCCTTTGTCAGTAGAATTGGAATCGGTTCTGCAAAAGAACTACAGGCTCTTATTTGAAAGTTTGGTAGAATTCTGTATAAAACCTTGTGGCAGAGGAGTTTTTTTGTTGGAAACCAAAGACTGAAACTGGTCCTGCTTTTCTTTCCCAAGGATTTTTTGATGTGTCAAGATTCTTGGGAATGAGAAACACATGAAAAATGCTCATCATCCCTAATCATCGGAGAAATGCACTTTGCGCTACCACCTAACACCAGTGAGGTAACCTGCATCACAAGGTCCCAAAGCTGCAGATGCTGATGAGGGTGTGAAGAGAGGGGTACACTTATACACTGTTGGTAAGATGGCAACAGTGTATAGGCTCTTTGGGAAGAAGTATGGACAGTCCTCAAAGAACTAAAAGTAACCTCCCATTGGGTCTCACAATCCCATTACTATCTACTCAGAAGAAAAAAAATCATTTCACCATAAGAACATTTTCACTCAAATGTTTATAACAGTTCAGTTCACAATTGCAAAGATATGAAAACAACCTAAGTGCTCATCAATTCCCAAGTGAGTTAATTTATGGCTGAATAGTATCTCATGCTATACATATACCACAGTTTATTAATCCATTCATGTGTGAATGGGCATGAATGGGCGTGAATTGTATTTACCTGGATGGATTTGGAGAACATTTTCCTAAGTAAAGTATCTCAAGAATGAAAAAGCAACCATCCCATGTATTTAGTACTAATCTGAAAATAGTAGATTTTAGTCAATAATAAATATAATAATATGAAGTTCTAAAGCATCCCATGTACTCACTACTAATCAGAAAATAGTAGATTTTAGTCAATAATAGGTATGACAACAGTAGAAAGTTATTACTAATAGTCAACAACTACAGGCTCACTGGTGAGAAAAAGACAATTAAATTCAATGAGTGGGGGGAGGGGATTGTAAATTCCTACCTATCAGGTTCAAGGTAAGGCATATGGCACACTTGAGACTGTACCTTACACATGCAAATAATGTAAAATAATCATGAGTACCCTCATATTAGCCAAAAATTTTTTAAAAATCACTCTCTTTAGTATACTTACTGATTTAGCAGAAAAATTTCTTCGTCTGCTCACATCCTGACATTTGAAACAGGGTTTGAACTCAGAGATGGAACATGATGTTGCTCTTCAGAGACACATGCACACTCCTACACACACAGTGACGTGTTCTTCTTTTAATTCGTTTTTGAAGGTCCATGACCATTGTTTACTATGTCTTTTACACTTGCTAGGGAGCTTGAATGTAGGTTACTGTGATAGCTGATGGTTGCTATTGATTTTTTTTTTTTTTTTTTTTCTCTTTCTTCTCCTGTGCTTCAGATTTCTCAAATACAGCTTTTTAAACAGATATTTTCAGGGTTACAAAAGATCTTAAGGTTGGGCTATCTTTCTATTTTGTACAAAACTGGGTATTTCAGAATTCCCATTGAAGCCTTTTCTCTCACATAAGAAAATATAGGAACCAAAAGTAATAAATGTCATAGGAGAGAAATAAGAGGAAAATGAAGACATGACCAGATAACCAAAAAACAGGCTCCCAAGTCAGGAAAAAATGTGGTATGTACACAAGAGGTCCAGTCCACATCCAATAAATCACTGCTGCTGAGATGGAAAGAACATTTGGAAGAGTTTCATTTTGATAGACAGAAGCTGGTTTCTTCTGATACCATCAAAAAGTTCAGTGATAGGGTGGCATCTGTGGCTTAGTGAGTTTGACGCCAGCCCCATATACTGAGGATGGTGGGTTCAAACCCGGCTCCACCCAAACTGCAACAACAACAAAAAAATAGCTGGGCGTTGTGGCAGGCACCTGTAGTCCCAGCTACTTGGGAGGCTGAGGGAAGAGAATCGCCTAAGCCCAGGAGTTGGAGGTTGCTGTGAGCTGTGATGCCACTGCACTCTACCGAAGGCGACAAAATGACTCTGTCTCTAAAAAAAAAAGAAAACAAATTTCAGTGATACAGGGAGAAAACATACTTTTAAGAATATTTACTGGATTTTTTTTGACTTGTCCAAGATTCTTACTATCAGAAGCCTAAGTAGTACTAAGTCCCTCATCATGATCCTAATGCTCCTGATATATTTCCTAAACCCTAAATTCTTCAACATTTTCCATCTCATCAGCAATTCTTGGAGGAGTCCTGAGTCCTTTCCACAAGTTTACATGCACAAGTTTCATCTAGTTCATAGTATTTCCAACATAATATGTATTTCCATAAACATTTAATTTTCAAATGACTTTCCTGTACTTTACCATTATTTGAAAGCCCTCTGCTCATAGAAAGTGGCTACTAAGTTTTGTTTATGATTTAGTAGTTGAATATATATATATATGTAAAATTTAGTTTGGGGATCAAGGTTCATTTTGGTCTAAAATCTTATCTTAAACCACACTAAATATTTCTTCAATCCAAAAAAGTGGCTAGAGAGTTGCTAGAGAGACTTAGTTGTTTAGTAAGAAAATCTCCTTACAAGCTAATGGCTAAAGCTATTTTTACACTTTCCTTGGCCTTAATAGAAATAAAATGGTGAACAGGACAGCATTTTTAAATTACTAATTATACTGTCCTATGATTTTGCCAATCTGATCTTAACATATTCTATCTTTAAAACAAACAAAAATAAAAGTGAGAAAAACAACCATTTATTTACATAAAAGATGCATTGCAAGGATAAATTCAACTATTTTTATCCAGAATATTACTGAGGTTTTGGACAAATGGTGCTATATAAATGCAAAGTGCTCTTACTGTTACTTTACTGGAGATTGAATATAGTGTACAGAATAATGAGGACTGGGGGGAAATGAAATGTGTATGTTTGTTTTATTTCTGAAGAAATACACATTGGAAATATGTAAGCTTAATCACACTTAGTTTTTCCGCCTCATAATTCAGAACACATTTATCTTTGTTCATCCACAAAGAAAAATAGTATTTCCAGCACTTGCTCAGGATCTGGATTCTCAAGTTCATGAAAATGCTTAGGCTTTCCTGACAGAAGTCATTTGACAAATTGAGCATCTGAGTTATCACAATCTTATGTGATCTTCCCACAATGCTGCACACCTCTTATCTGATTCCGATAGCTCAGGGACAACCTAACACATTGCATTTATCTTTATTGTGATTTAATTTTGAACAGTCAGAATCTTGAGTGGAAGGAGAAACTGCTAGAATTTAGAAATCAGATTGTCCTGCTTGCAAATTGTTTCTGCTATTAAATACCTAGAAAGACACCCACCATG
The DNA here is from genome assembly GCA_963574355.1 of Loris lydekkerianus. NCBI lineage: Eukaryota > Metazoa > Chordata > Mammalia > Primates > Lorisidae > Loris > Loris lydekkerianus. The sequence goes on from CAUYPK010096978.1 coordinate 4,762, forward strand.
ACGTTTTGACACCCAATCTGTTAAAATACTCTTTTGGCTCAGATGCTTCATTCTTTGTCCTGATTCTTCTCTCAAGTGATGCCAGTCTCTTAGAAGAAATAACTCATCATGATATAAGAGTGCAAGAGTCAACTCAGAGTGGCAAATAGTTGCAGTAATAACCCCCTTTGATTCCTCAGGATAATTTGTGCTCACCACTGCAGGCTCTCACCTCAACTTGGACCCTTTCTCTACCTGAGGTAAGGAAGAATAAGAATTATTGACAGGGAATTATCAGGCTAAAGGATGTCCTTCATATGAAATAAAACTAAATATCAAAGAAGAACAAAGTATCTATGTATTGGAGGTGAAGGTATAGTATCCTCTAATAAAAAGTGGTAGAAAAGGAAGGAAGCTGAAACTCAAGAGATGACTTCCATTAGTGATACCATCATTGACTAGAGTTGAGTAACTATCAATAAACTGGTTTTCTTTTATTTTTGTCCTCCAGAATACTTTGTATAATGGAGATGGACTAGATAATTTCTCAGGTAATAGTATTTGATGCCTTGCAGATAATTTAAAAAAATGCATGTTTGTTTTGAGAAATTATAAACCATATACAATTTTAATGATCAAAATAAACCATATTTTTTCAATTCACTGAGAATAAATGAATTTATATGTTTCTCATAAATTTACATTAGAAAGTCATAAGTTAGGCTTGGGGCCTATACCTCAGCGGCTAGGGTGCCAGCCATGTACACTGGAGCTGCTGGGTTCGAATCCAGCCTGGACCTGCGAAACAACAATGACAACTACAACTAAAAAATAGCCGGGCATTGTGGTAGCTGCCTTTAGTCCTAGCTACTTGGGAGACTGAGGCAAGAGAATCGCTTAAGCCCAAGAGTTTGAGGTTGCTGTGAGCTGTGATACCACGGCCCTCTACCCAGGGCAACATAGTGAGACTGTCTCAAAAAAAAAAAAAAGAAAGAAAGAAAATCATAAGTTTAAATGTGATAAGTGTGCATGCCCCAAATTTAAAATCTTCTTGCTTTAAAATTTAATGCATATTTTTATTATGAAATTATTGCATGACTTAAAATTTTTTTTTCCAATTTTAAGAGTGTCTTAACAATACTTATGCAAAATATTTGACTTTTCAAAAAGTCAAAAACATGTAGTTTTAAAAACAGTTACATTTTGATTATTGTCTTAGAGAATTTAGTTGGCAAAGTGGGAGCTGATCATTCACATGGCGCATGCTGATTAGATGGGATTAGTTGTTCTTTGGTATCTCAACGTGAGCTTCAAGATTCTGATTTTAGCACTTCAGAGAAGATGAAAAGATAAGATTTTCGAGGCCTCTAAAGTGATTGAGAAATATGCAAGCTCACGATTATGTTGAAAGAGCCTAACTGCATTTTAGGTATAGATCTCTTAGTATCTCCTTGTATGATACTGGGCATACCACTTCATTTTTCTAAGTTTCATTTTCCCATTTCTAAACTGAAGGAGTGGGATTTGGTGATTATATATTTTCTTTAGTTCTGAAGTTCTATGAATACATGAGTCTTTGAAGTAGACATGAATTTGCATCACTCATAAATGTGTGCTTACATTTTCTTAGGAAAACTCTCATCTACTCTCTTTTGCCTCAAAAATTTGTTGTTCTGTCAAGAAAGAGATCACTATTTATCCCTGAAGAAGGAACTAATTTTAGTTCTTAAAAAGAGTCCTTAAAGTAAAATGAAAGTACATTTTCCAATTTACCCTTATGTTGGTGTCAATAACCACACAATCTCCCTATACCTGCAACTATTAAAAATTATGAAATTTAGTTGATCCAGGATCTATCTTTCAGTTAAAAGAAGATTTTGAAAATACTGACTCATAGAGATTATTAAAGTGCCATGAGGAAATTGGTGAATATGTTTCTTTGGAGAGATCTATTTCTCTTCTATGGGTCTCTACCCACCAAAGCTCTCATGCTTATTCTACAATTCTAGCAGGTGCTGTACTTAGCTATATTATGCTCTTTCTGTTGTTCTTTTCTCTTTTCCAAGGAGTGCCTTAGTATGATTACAGTCATTACTTCATGAGTAATGAGTAATGAATATGATGAGGCTGAATATGAAAAGACAGGATCATCATATATGCTTACATTTTCTGATATAGCAATTTATTTGAAAAAATACTTTAATGAAGTCTTGAAAAGATTATGCATTCTCTTGAATAACTACTCCCCAATCTACTAGTGATATACCTTTTTCTCAAGAGTAAATACACTATAGGATAGGAAACTATGATAATCTTTCACAGTATGGGATTTACTAAAATACAGCTTCCCAAATTGGTTCTGTCTTCTGAGTATTTTCATTATCTGATTTCCCCTGGTTGCTTATATTTTGACCCAACACGGGTACATCTTCAATATCAAGTAGTTTCCTAACCTAAACTATGCATGTTTTTCTTTGTTTAGATGTGTTCTACTTTTAATAATTACATAAGTCATCCACTAAGAATAATAGTGATAATAGCAAATACTGCCAAACCTATCAAAGCAAAAGAAGTAAGGTTCCAGTGGGAACTGTTACTTTATGATTCTTTCAGAGCTGAATATGCTTGCTCATTTTCAAATATGAAGTTCAGGTATAAACTTCATTAGCACTAGCTTAGTTGCAGTCATGAATTGATATAAACTGCAAAATATAAATTATGCTCTTGAGTTAAGCCAAGTGATTTAATATTACTTTGAAATTGGGTTATTATGTTCTGCAAAGAGGGAGATATATTGGGGTCAGATTTTGCATTAGCATAGCAAAGTTATCCGGCAGGGTCTTTGGCTTTGTACTAAGGATCATAGGAAATAGGAGATAGACTAAGCGAAAATGATGAAACAGCTAGTATTGACCTGTGATATGCCCATGAATTAATATTGAAAACAAAATAGAAGAATTATCTGATATTTCTCAAGGAAAACAACTGAGCAGGAACATAAGTAATTTAGGGTGCTCAGGTTGAAAATTTTCCTTTAGCTACAAGTGAGCTAAAGCAAACTATCTTAGGAAAAAGAAAAATAGAAGAATGTGTTTTATCATGTAACTGGTAGGTTTGGTGATGTTTTTGGTCTTTTTTTAATAGTATTTTTTTTTTTTTAATTTGAGTTGGGGTCTCTCTCTTTCCCTCGCCCAGGCTGGTCTAATTTTTTTTTTTTTTTTTTTTTTTCTGAGACAGAGTCTCACTCTGTCACCCTGGGTAGAGGGCATGGGGTCCCAGATTGCAGCAACCTCAAACCCTTGGGCTCAAGACATCACCTTGCCTCAGCCTCCTTAATAGCTGAGACTAAAGGCACTTGCCATGATGTCCAACCTGTTTTTCTATTTTTAGTAGAGATGGGTCTCACTTTTGCTCAGGCTGGTCTTGAACTCCTGAGTTCAGGCAATCCACTTGCCTTGGCCTCCCAGATTGCTAGTGAGCCACTGCGCCTGGACCTATATTTGGTCTTCTGAGGTTCAGCTACCTACAGTAACACAAATAATCTCCTTTCTTGATTCTTATTTTCCCTATATATCTGCAGACAAGTTGCTTCATGTGGAGAATACGATGTTCTCATCCCCAGATTTATATTCTTCCTTCTTAAGAAAGCCATTGGATGGGTAGGAGGGATCACTTCAATTAAAAATATGCTGTGGTATTGTGCACTAGTTTTTTTTTTTTTTTTTTTTTTTTTTTGGTGCATTTTTATTTTCTGACAGAAGATAGGCCACTGGTACATGGAAAGGAGGTAAAATTCTCCAAAGGAATAAAAAAAAGAAAACAGGAAGTGGTTCTGGGCACACAAAGACTATTGTCTTGTTACATTTGACCTTAGATTATTACATATAAATGTTATCATTGATTCAACGTTCTGTGAGAAAAAATAATTTCTATAATCAAGCAATTTTGGGAAATATTTAGTTAAGATATTAAACATTTTTTTCTGTCTTATTGTTTACTAAGATTCAAACATGACAGATATCCAATCTTAAAGGAAGAGGGAGACAGATTTCCATATGTAGGAAATGTCTAAGACCAAAGTTCACAACCTTTGCATTTGCTGGTTAATTAGAGAGTACAATTGTCCCTTCCTCTCTGGGGGTTCTGCCTCCATGAATTCAATTCACTACTGATTGAAAATATTCAGGAAAAAAACCCCAAAATTCCACAAAGTTCCAAAAAGCAAAACTTGAATTTTCTGCACACAGAACATTATGTTGAATCCAGGTGAAGGAAATGACATATAGGCACTTCATTAGGTAGTGTAAGTACTTTAGAGATGTTTTATAGTACATGGGAGGACATATAGGTTACATGCAAATACCATGCCATTTTATATACTGAGTAAACATCCTCAGATGCTGGTATCCACAGGGAATTCTGAAACCAAACCACCATGATTATACTGAGGGAAGACTGTAAAACTCTCATTCCCAACCCTCAGTCAATCACATAGATTACAGGCTGCATTACTTCCTGCAGGTAGGTAATACAGACCTTCTCCCTCCCTTACATTCATCAGTAGAGCAGAGGGGTGTGTTACCTCCTGCAGCCTTGAACTCTCAGAGAGCTTAAAATCTATTCCCTGAAGTATGGGGACTCTGAAAATGGCTTGCTGGCCCACATTTGAGAAAATGAAAGTGGCTTTGGCAACAGGATAGAGAAGATTATGTTGGAATGACTTGCACACTCGGGGTTTATAAAGGGCCAGGGGCATATGGGTATTTTCTACAGGCTGAAATGCCTAGTGAAGCTGCCTGTGTGCTGGCCAGGAGAGCCACCTCATTGTACACAGCGATACTAGCAGTGGGAAGCTGGGCAAGATTACAGGGTTTCCTAGAAACTATGAAAGACATCACTATGACCACATAGAACTCAGAGCGTCAGACTTTTACTGAGATTCCTACTGATAAAAGAAAATGCTCACAAGACCAAGATTGTGACCGTCTGGCAGTCTCAAAAAATATGAATCACTGTTTTCTTAAGTATTTTACTATAGTTTTACAAGTCTTCCACCCATCTTTGACTCTTCAGAGAAGTCAGAACCCTAGGGAGAAGAAACATTAGAGAATAGTTAAATTGAAGGAAAAATTGTATATTTTATTTCCATCTAAAGCAGGCGTTGGCTGGGGTTAGAATGATGATATAACGATTTGTGTCTTGGAATAGATAATCTAATTTGTGTATTAAAATTCTGTTTTTGACTGAAAGTACCTCTAGGGCAATCAAATCATTGCTCAGTAACAATTAATAGATAAGAATTGTAAGTCTGCTGAAGTTTTCATTTAGAAGCCCAGGTGAGGTTAATTTTATTGAATAAATTTTGAAGGGACAATGCCATAATTGTACTTTAATTATATCATAAATGCTGCATTAAATAAAATTAAAGAAGTTTTTAGTTTTTAGATTGTTTTTAATTGCAATATTTTTCCAGGGCTGTTTACATAGCATTCTGTTAGGGAATTCCCTAGAAGGAGTTAAATAGTACAGGGTAGTATCCCCAAATTATTGACCACGAAACTATTTTTTTAGTGTGTGTGATATATCCACTTAAATATAAAATAATGTAATATTGTACTGCAGCAAGCTTGGGAAACTTTACAATGTGCTAACAAGAAAGCATAAGTAGGATGGTGCCTGCAGCTCAGTGTGTGGAGCACTGGCCCCATATACCGAGGGTGGTGGGTTTGAACCCGGCTCCCGTCAAACTGTAACAAAAAAATAGCTGCGTGTTGTGGCGGGTGCCTGTAGTCCCAGCTACTCAGGAAGCTGAGGCAAGGGAATTGTCTAAGCCTAGGAGTTGGAGGTTGCTGTGAGCTGTGATACCGCAGCACTCTACTGTGGGCAATAAAGTGAGACTCTTTCCCTAAAAAAAAAAAAAAGAAAAGAAAAAGAAAAAAAAAGCATAAGTAATAAGCAAAGCAGATTTGACATTTTAAAATGAAATGGAGAGTAACCTCTTTTAGCATTCTCCTAAACTTGGTAGGATAAGAGAAGAATACACTAATGGAAAATTATGTCCTATTCAAAAGAACCATCTGTTATATTGGAAGGCAAAGAAACTCTGAAAATCAAAACAATATCTATCTAGCTAGCTAGCTATGTACATAAATGTATCCTCAGAAATCCATGCAAATGCAAGCAAATATAAAGGATGGAATAGAAATGACACAACTATGAAGCACTCTATGCTACCATCTAATCTATTGTATGGAAGAAACAGAAACTGCTTTTTGTGTATAGAGCGTACGTTGGCTAAGATTCAAATTATAACAGTGATGTGAGGCTTCAACCATCTGGACAGTCACTGGAATTCTTATCTAAATATAAAGAATACATATACTTAACTTGACTTTTAAAAATTCAATCTCCCTGAGGCAAGTTAAAAATCTAATCCAATAGCTTGAATAAAACTAATTCTGTTGAACAGAGAAGAGCTATTAGAGTAAAACAGTGCAAAGTTTGAGAGAAGAAAACTGTGTCGTTTTATAGCCTATGTGGTGTGGCGAGGACAGACTACATGGTGCGGTCACACGTATACCTTAGATTTTAAGAAGATAGTTTAAAAAATATTGAAATAAATCACAGGCATAATTCTGTGACACAAAATTCTGAAATAACTCAAAAATCAACAAAATTTCCCTCCTCCCCCCAAAATTCAGACCTACCTCTCCAAAAAAGTTGACCAACTTCAATGCCCAAAGCACTTATGCTGCCCCACCCAGCCACTTAGCAGCAGCACCTTGGCCTTCAGCAATCAGAAAGAATATGTGTGAATTGTTATTTTATACGATACTTTAATATATAGGTCTTAGGGTTAGAAAGAAAATAAATGGTATGGGTTATTTTTGTTTGTTTCTATGTTATTTTTACTTTACTGACCATAATTTTAATGCCTTTGTGCCAAATGAAGAAGGGTTATGGCTCTCTTGAAAGCCCCTTGGAATTTACTTCAAAGGCTTCTGTTGGCCAAACATGCATATTGACCCATTCTTTGCCTTATTTCCTGTTTTAATTGAGTGTCAAAGGTTATACGTTGCTATTAGAGTAAGACATGACTGGCAGCAGAGGTCAGGGACTCTCTGGCATTCTATTAGAGCCATAAAAACAAAACAGAATGATAATTTCACCTGCTGTAACCTCAATTTTTCCAGGATGGGACAGACATTGACCTTATTGTTTGTTAGCCATTGACTCTATAAACTTCAGCTACTCTAATTTTGCTTACTAAACAATAAGAGTGCTTTCACAGTAAGGATGAAAGATAAAACAATGGAAAATACTCAGAAGTGACTCAAAGGAGAGACATAGCCAGGTGACAGAAAAGATAAAATAACATCTTCTTTATTCCTAGGTCACATCCCTCATTTGGCCAATTTACAACAATAACAGTTTCCACCAACAACCTTCAATTTTATCTTCTTTTGTAGAATACCATATAACTTCCTTTATGTGAACAAGTACAAGCAATAAATCTAATAAATTGCTCATACTACCTAAAACCGATCTGTGGTACTTTAAGGCTTTATGAATTTCTGTGAAAATATTCTTTACCTTCCCCACCCTTTCATGTTTTGGGCTGGAATGAAGGTAGATATTTAAGGTCATTAATTAATATATTTTCTCACGTCTTTTCAAAGAAGGCAAAAATGACATTAGTGAGGAAAGCATATTTTAAATGTGCTTTTTTAATAGCATTTGCTCACTGATTTCTTAACAATAATGAAACAAAAGTTAGAATCCGAACATAACCTTTCTTCAATTTAAATAAAAAATAAGGATATGTTTGATGTATCTACTTTTGACAAGTAATTAAATAATAACGTTTTAAAAGCTAGAGCATTTTGATGTTTGTTGGTAATTTACCATAACTTAAAGAGAAATAATTTAAATATTGCTACTGAATATTGATTTTTAGTTTAAATGTTTTTATGAAATGATGACGATTGTTCAAACATCATCTGGAAATCTCATAAGTCATGCCTTTGTCCTCAACTTAAGACAGGTAATATTTTATTCTGTTAATCCGATCATTGTTTTAAAGATCTAATTGGGAATCATTATTAAACTTTGGCTATCCAAATAATAATCTTTTATAACACAACTTATATTTTTAATATTTTTATTACCAAGGTAGAAAGAAAAAGAAAAAGAAAAAAAAAAAAAAAACTACATAAATTTGTTGTGGAAATGATTGATGTTTGGTTAGGATTGAGAAATACCAATTTGTAACTTAATGAGAAGCCATAGACGTCCTAAGTCAATTCTTAGATGTTGAATGCACATTTTTAAGGCACATTTTTAAAATAGCAGCATTAATATTTATAGGGAAATTAGTGAATTTAAAATTCTTGATTTTTTTTAAATACCGAGTGAAATAAAGTGATTTGACACATACTTACTTTAAAAGTAGACCATATTGTTAGCACACAAAAAGTAAAAGTTCTTTATTTCACAAACTAATTTAGATTTTTTTCTGCTTATTAATACACTATACTCACATGATAATCATGACAAAATGTTTTAACCTGTATTTCTCTAATCAGAAGTCAATGTAAGGGCATCAAAAGCTCACCAAATACATTGCATTTCCTTAAAACTCAGTGAAATTAGCTGAATTTCCTATCTACTTGATCAGCAATCTTTACGACAACCTGATTTTCTTCTTGGGTATCAATGGGTTACTAAATAATTGACCATGCTGACCTGAATTTGGAAAATTTGTCCAAGGCGAAGTTGTTCCTATATGGGAAAGTTAGTTCAATTTCTTATTTTCTAATTCTAAGAAATTTCCTAACATGGGGGCCTTCTCTTCCCTCCTTCCATGTAAGGAGTTCCTGCCCTATAGAATTATGATAAATGGCTCAATTATTTCATAATTGCTTTTCAAACTTGGAGGCATTTATTAGCAAGTTCTTTGTAGTGGTACAAAATTTCATGAGTTTTCCAGAAAAAGTCAATATCCTCTTCATTAGAGAAGTCCCAATGACAAGTATATTGCTGGACACATAGGAGCCTCAGTGAATGAATTGATTTTGTCACATCTGACACTCACTTAGGTCTTGGCAAAAGGAGTCTGACAAACTTTAATTATAATATTCCAGAAATATGTAATTCTTGGGCATAATATATACTTAGAATTAACTCACTTGAAGTACAAGAGAGAAAGAGGAAGGGGGACTTTGTAGTACTGTCTTAAAACAATGTTAAATTCATTATTTAAGGAAGGTTCCAAATTTTACAAATTTTATGTCATTTAAAATAAATGGATTGTGTCTCTTTCTCACATGTATTTTCCAAAGCCATATGTAAAAGAGACATAACAAAACATTCACACTCGATAAACTATTACTAATTAACACCTCTTCTCCACCTACATGATATATCTCTCCCAAATACCTCCATTTAGGTAAATGCACGTTTAGAAAGACGTTAATTACTCATCATTGACAATGCTTCCTAAATAAGAAGTCAGACATAAGAAAGGTGAATAAAATGGGTAACATGATCTAGGTTTTAGGAATGTTTGGAGCAACAATGGGTCTAAAAAGAGGACAATCCTCTTTCATTCCTGCCAATGTCCGTATCCATGGAAACTCCCTTTTAATAGTATCCACATCACACTGGAAAAACAGGTATGCTACCTTTTGAAAGTGAGTGCATTGAAAGAATTCAGCCCTTTGCTAAGAAGGTCAGCCCTTGAAAGCCTTCAAGAGCTTTGGTAGCTGAGAAAGCTGGAGGGGTGTAAATCCTTCGTTCGTTGCTAAGAAGCTTGGCTCCTGAGAATCACATCAGTGCTGTGTAACACAGAGAGTGAAATGTGAATCCTTTGTTCCCTGGTATGATGTTACACTCTTGAGTACTTGTTTCCTTAGCTAAGAGAACATGCAGGAGAGGCCTATTACGTGATCCTAGAGATTAATTACGAATAGACATAAACTGAGAAAGGCAGGCAAAAAGATACGTAGTGTGTGAAGAAAGACCTATTTGCAAGAATGCCAGATGGGAAATGCCATCACACTTGAAATATATGCACTGAAATAATATTCACGTTGTAACACTTAAAATATTTTGTAGTCTCAGCATATTTTTACTGTGATGAATATCTGTCCAGGAAAATGCCTTCCTCATTGGCTTATTCAACACTCTTACTGAAAGCAAAGGAAAAAACATGAAAGGTCATTGTGCCTTTAAATCAAACTGACATGCCAGAACTGTTCTTCTTTTACTATGTAGTAACAGATACACTTTACACACCTGGATGGTAAATAATTATTATTGTTCAATGAATAAGTACAGCATTTTTTGAATACATGAATAAAGCAGTGCATCAACTTTTTTCTATTTACATAATTAGAAACAAAAGAAATGTATTTTGTGATGAATTGTTACATTTGGGGAATCATCACGAACATCTTTCAATATTATGATACTGGTGAAAACTGATATACTAATTTCTATAAATATTAAGGAAATCCATATGGGCAGGGTGGACCATAATATCATCATTAGATGGCTAAATAATAAAAGTTGTTGAGTTATTAATACTGTCAGCATTAATAATAATGGCATTTATTGAGTAACCATATGTTAAGGCACTATCATGCTTTCACTTATTGTGCCATAATTCTCAGTACAATCTTATGAGTTTGGTGCTATTATGGATTCCATTCTACTTAGGCGGCACAGAGAGTCTGCATAATTATTTTAAGATCAAACATACGGTAAATGACAGAGCTGAGATATGCACCTATGCCACCATCAAGAATATTATTTAGAGATAGTAAAACCAGAATGTATGTGTTCTATGAGTAATGGCTTAGACAGAAATAATGACAACCATTCTATTTTTTATTACTCTATATCTTATAATGTTCTACAAGTGAAGATAGCATACTATGTAGCTGAAAAGACTAGTATTCGGAAACAATATGGACATTTTTTCCAGTGGTACATGTTTAGTAAATGCCATAATAGGGGACCAAACTCAGCCTCTAACATTTGTTCTACTCTAATATTAATAGTTTCTTCTATTCTTTTTATAAACAAGTACAACATTACAAAAAGCTTTCTATCAACCCAAGTGATGATAGCACAACAATAGTTAATACATAGAAATATTAATTACCAGTGCATTTACTTTCTCTAAGACGTTTTCCTTCCCAGCTGCCGCTGCCAACATCAACATTTTTCATGACTTAGACACTTGTGGCCATTTTTACTCTCTCCTAAAACCCAGTTGGTAAATTGTGATTCTTCCTTATTTTAATTTGTAATTTAAATTAGTTCTTTTTCTTTCAATTTCTATTTTTCTGAAAATAGAACCCATGTTTTGATAATTGTGAAAGCCTCATATTTGTTTTCAGTGGGCATCCTCATTTCAACTAACCCTCAAAATTACGATTGATCTCTAATTCAGGACAAAGGAAATAACACGGTAGGGTTCAACATATTCAACATATCATTTATTTCAAAATAACTAGAAGGAAATATTTAAAATATTCCCAGCAGAAAGAAATGTTAAAGGTTTGAGGTGATGAGTATTGTAAATATTCTAATTTGGGTGGCATACTGTGCGCATGTATCAAAATACCACACGTCTCCTACAAATATGTACAAATACTGTGCATCAGTAAGAATATATATGTCTTGAGGATTCTTGCTGTCCAACTGTCAAAAAAACGGATATAAAAAATAACATTGTCTTGTCAATGGCAAAAAAAAAAAAAAAATTCTCTGTAAAATAATTTAGGGGGGTTTATTCTGAGCCAAATTTGAGGACCTTGACATGGTGCCATACCCAATCGATCATGTGAACTCAAGGTGGTGGGGTTGCAGTTTCGTTTGGTACATTTTAGGGAGACAGGGATTACAGGTGAGGTCATAAATGAATACGTGGAAAACATGCATACATTGGTTTGGCCCCCAAAGATGGGACATCTGGAAGAGGGAGCTTACAGGTTATAGGTGGGTTTAAAGATTCTTTAGCTGACAATTGGCTGGAAGAGTTAGATTCTATCTAAAATACCAGGTGAAAAGGAATGCTTAAGATAAAGGGTCTGTTAATTAGAGACTCAAGGGGTTTGTTATGTATGTTGAGACCTGCAGGTAAGGGGAGGAAAGCATGATGAGGGATGTCTGATTTCCTTTGTCCTGGCTAGTAACTCAGTTTTAGGGATCTTCTTGGCCAAGAGAGGGTGCAGTCACTCAATTGCTGAGAGGGGGGAGCCTTAAGATTTTATTTTAGTTCACAATCTGAACATTAGGCAGTCTAGAACTTGAACTACAGCTCTGCACTTGCCATATGAGTGACCCAGAGTGAGTGTTTAAATTCTCTGTGCCTTGTTCTAGCCTCTCAATAATAGGGATAATGATGGTGCTTACTCATAAATTCTTAGGATATCTAAAAGGATTATTACACCTAAGATGTTAAGAACAGTGTCTTGTCTATAATAAGTGCTCAAACATGTTCTCTATTATTATTATTAGATCTACTCATCTTGTTCATTTATACAATACTTGGAAGAGATGTATGGTTAAATGCATATTCCAACCTACTGATCTTATGTATCAATTCTGATTGCCTCTTTCAGTAGCTGTGTGACTTTGAAAAATTAGTTTGTTTTCTCTAAGTCCCAGCTTCTTCATAAAGTGTATTATAATAATAATATCTGATATTAAAATTAAATGGGATAGTCAAGGTATAGCATTTAGCACAAAATGTGGCCTGGGATAAACGCTCAAATGTTGTTAACTATTTTGTTATTTTATTGAAACTGTTTGTTGGAGAGGTTGTTATAAGAAATAACCCTATGAAGTATGCTATGAAAACATTACTGAGAAAAATTTTCAGTACATCTGGTATCCGATGGGTTGAAGTACACAAATAAATTTTTTCTTCACAAAATGTGATACCAAGACAAAATATTTCACTTCACTCTTTTTAAAAAAATCTTTAGACATAACCAATTTTTGAAATAAGCATATTTCCTTATTTAATTTGCTTGTTATAACCCCAACAAACCAAAAGCCAAACAAATTAAGAATCTGAATTCAGCAAATGAATAGAAATTCCTAAAATACAATTATTTTTTAAATTTGCTATTGGTTTATATGCTTCTTTCTACTTTTCTACTTTAACATGTCTTTTTCCCAAATTTGCCTATGATAATGGGAAGGGACAAGATTTTATTCTTGTATTTCCCTCTAAGTACTATTAGATCAGAATTCAATTTCTATTTGCAAATAGATTGGATTCCAAAAGTTCTTTAATAATTTAAATACATTTCTTAATGTAGTTAACTAGAAGTTGTAATATTTTTTCTGTCTATATCAAAGTTTCAAAAGCTGATTTCTCCATCTATCCTCACCCTGGCAAGTTCAAGAAACTCATTTAACATATATAATACGTTTGCAATGGAAGCAGGGGAGACAGTATGGAGGGGTCACAATGCCAATATGTGACTGAGGGCCACATGTGCCCATTTTCACTGGCTCTCTTAGAGATGGTACCATTCTTTCCAACTGGTACCAAAAGCCCTTTTCTGAAGATGGTTCATTATGGACGTGGAGCAAGTTCTTCAACTCAAATGGGAAGAAAAAAATTTCGTTAAAAGAATTAGACAGAAATGAAATAAGATATCAAGTGCGGACTCACTTTTATTTACTTTTAATGGAAGAAAATAGTATAACTGAAAAGCTTCAAAGTCAGTCCCCCCAAAAGTCTGTTTTCTCTAGCTAAGTGGGAAATTTGACTCACACTGTTAATTTAAACAAACAATTCATTTTTATTTCTTGTGATAAACTTGATTAATTATTCTATTCATTTTTGACAACATAGCCACTGTAGAGTCTTTTCTTTTATATGACTTTGGCCAGATCTAGGGAAAAACGATTGCTGTCTGATGTCACTTTTTCTGTCATTGAATCTGGTATGTTCCTTATTAAAAGACAAATATTTGTATTCACAGTAATGGGAACTATTACTGCTGATGGTTTTCTTCGTTTTTGATCTTTATCATTAAATGAAAATTTAAACTTTCTTACTCTGTGGAAAAAAATAAACACCCACACAGTTGCCTTCCCCTTAATGGAATGCATAAATTCCAGTCAGACTAGTTGAAATATTTCTCACTGGTTCTCATTATAAATCAGAAACTTATTTCCATGCTAGGATAGAAATGTAGTACGTTCAACTCAGTTCAAATGAGCAAATACTTATTGAACACTTACCTTACGTGATACTGTGTTGAATACCGCACTGCATACACAGAGGAGGAAAGCCCTGATATTGTTCTCAAGTAATTAACCATCACCTTAACAAGGATATTTAGTAAGCAAATATAGCTAATCAAGAGCAATACAAAGGTCTTAAAAGACATATTAAACAATATATTAAGGAATTGCAGATAAAAGTGATGTCATATCTTATTAAAAGGCCTTATGGCTTTTTGAGTGCTGAGGAGGGGAGAGGGCATTCTAGACAGAGTAAAACTTGTATGCAAAGACAAAAGGAAAGGAGTAAGTGGACCTTTTCACAGACTAATGTCACTTTGGACAAAGCATGGGATATGTATAAAGGAATACCAGGTCGTAGAGATTTGCAGATATTTTAGTCTTAAATAATCAGTTAAGAAAACTGTATGTGATTAAGTTAGTATTTGGGACCAAAGAAGGCTTTTGAGCAAAAGAATAGCCGGAGGGTGGCGCCTATGGCTCAAATGAGTAGGATGTCAGCCCCGTATGCTGGAGGTGGCAGGTTCAAACCCAGCCCCAGCCAAAAACATCAAACAACAACAACAACAACAACAACAAACCTGGGATCCTTAAAATTATGTAAAATGGTGCAGATAAGGAACAACTCAAACAGGATTTTATTACTACAACCTTTTGATTTTTTTTTTTTTTTTCATTGGGAAAGGTTATGTTCTGGCATTCCCTCCTGACACTCCTAGTAAATAATTATTAAAAGATGGCAGATGAATGGTTTCTTTGAATGTTGAAAAGAAACAAGAATATAGCAGAACACAATGTTTCTGTGGGGACAAATAAAGTAAAATTAATAAAAAATTCTTAATAAATCCATATTTTATCTGAGATATAATCTAAGTAAAAAAAAAAATGGTACAGATTTATACACATACTTTGCCCCCATTTGTGTAAAAACAACCTTTCCCCCTAAAAAGAAAAATCTGAAAAATATAGTTTATACGGGTATAGAAGAGTCACGAAAGGTTTCACGGGAAACTCTCATAGTTATTATATTTCAGGAGAAGCAGGCTGAGTTTCTCAGGTAGGAGGGAGAAAGGTATGAATTACTAACACGTCTTATCAAATTTGGGGGGGAAAATAGAGCATATTTGATTTGATGAAAGATGGAGTATCATAATGTGGTTTTACCCTTTGCATTAATTTTTAAGTGTAGAAAAAATAGTAGCTAATGGAGAAGAGAATATTGTGGGCTTTTGTCATAAGCCAAGATTATTAAGATGACTTTTTCAGGAATTAATTTATCGTAAGTATTTACAAATCTAGATATGTTTTGCCCATTTGACATATCTTTTGGAGATTATAGATATGTAGACACTATTATTTTATCTTTATACCAAAAGTAAGCACAAATTAAAATTTACCATGCAGCATGGAAAGAAAGAGGAGGAAGAAGCAGTAGAGGAGAAAGGGAGAAGAGAAGAAATGTAGCAGCAGGCAAGTAACTACTGAGGAACTCTCCTGGCACGGACCGTAAAGGCACCAGCAGCAGGTTAACATAGTGCCTCATGGAACTTTGCTCCTGTGGACCTTCACTTGAACAAGAAAGGAATATGGTGATTTAGTTAGCCTTTTCGATTATTTTGAGTTCATTAGTAAGGACAATCAATGTTAAAAGCGTTTAGCATGTGAGAAAGTAGTTCTAAATATCTTAAATACAATATTAATATAATAAATCAAAATGATGCCAAGAATCTCAGGTAAATTAGTAAAACTGTGTCCAACACATGAAATTTACTTTACCTAGTTTTAAACTCCCAGTAACACTTTATAGCATGGGGAGCAGTTATTATCTGACTAATGAGATAAATGAATTCCCAGATTTGACTGGCTTCCAATACGTTAAGCCATGAGCAGACAGGAAGGATGGTTGGGTTTCAAGAAAATTTATTTTTGAGGAAAGAAAGTGGAAATGTAAATGCCGGCAATACTGAATAGGTAAAGCTCTTGTAGGTGTGTCAGAGTGAACTAATGGACACAACTCAGGAAGCGGCTTTTTGAGCAATAGTAACACAAGGACAAGTTAAAAAAAAAAAAAAAAATGCCATCAGCTCATGCAGCCCTCTCCATCCCATTCTTTGTTTCCGTCTCTTCTCTTGTGCTGTATTTTCCTCATTCTCCACCAATTCCACCATGATTCGCTCCCCTTCCCATGCTGGTTCACGACATGGAAGAACCTGGGTAACCCGTGTCCAAGTCCCAATAAGAGAAGAAGGACACGGGATTGTGATTTCACAGGAGAATCAGCCTCATCCCACTTTTCCTCAGGGAAATCACAGCCCATGGCCAAGGTGGCTCTGGTGGCCATCGTGGAATCTGCTGTGAAAATCCTGCTTCTCTGCCTCTGTCTCATCTTTCTCAGAGTGAAGTCCCACAGGAGGAAGGCAGCTCAGACAGCAGTGGGTGTGGAGGACGTGGACACTGTCATAGCTTAATCCCTCGGCCTCGAGTATTCCTTCATAGCAACACAAAGGAACTAAGCCAACACTGAATACTTATGCAGTGAAAAATACAGAACTTTGCTGAAAGACATTAAGGAAGACCCAAATGAATGAAGAAATATACCATGTTCATGGATTGGAAGACTAATATTGTTAAGATGTCAGTTCTGTCCATGTTGATTTAAGTAACCCAATCAAAATTCTAACATATATAGGTAATATATCTGTATGTATAAGTGTATATGTATTTGTATATACACACACACACACACATATTTAAATTGACTGGTTGGTTCTATAATTTTTATGGAAATATAAAGGGTTAAAATAGTCAACTAATCTTGGAAAAGAACATAGCAGAATTAATCTTAATTTATTTTATTTTATTTTGTTTTGTTTTTTGTTTTGTTTTTAGAGAGAGGACTTCACTCTGTTGCCCAGGCTAGAGTGCAATGGTGTGATCATAGCTCACTATAAGCTCAAATTTCTGGGCTGAAGCAATCCTCCTGCCTCAGCCTTGTGAATACCTGGGAGTCCAGGCACATGCCACCACACTTGCCTAATTTTTTAACTTATTTGTAGAGTCGAGGTCTTGCTATGTTGCCCTGGCTTATCTCAAACTCCTGAACTCAAGTAATTCTCCGATCTCAGCCTCTTAAACTGCTAGGATTAAAGATATGAGCCACTGTGGTGGGGTTGGGACCAGAGTTGGTGAGAAACAGAATACAGTCCAGAAATAGAGTCACACATATTCAGTCAAGTGAATAGCATCACATCTACTTAATTGGGACAAGAAAGACTTTTGGATAAATGTTGGTAGAAGTAAAATAAGGTTAGAGAAAAATGAATCTTGATCCC
>CAUYPK010096980.1:0-78824 GCA_963574355.1 Loris lydekkerianus
GCCCGCCACAACAACATCTCACAAATCACGATCTGAAAACTAAAGGAATTGAGCGTCGAAGTTCTGCCCCACCCACCATACTCCCCAGACCTCTCGCCAACCAACTACCATCTTTTCAAGCACTTCGATAACTTTCTCACCGGTAGAACCTTTGCCAATCAGTACCTAGCAAAAACGGCCTTCGTTGACTTCATAGAATCCCGAGCACCCAATTTTTATGCTGACGGAATTTATCAACTTGTGTTACTTTGGCAAAAGTGCACTGATTCAAATGGTGCTTATTTCGATTAAATTGAATAAATATTCATTGAGATATTACAGTTTAAAGTAGACTCATAAAAATGGACAAAACTTTTGAAAACTTTTGAAAACTTTTGAAAACTTTCCTTCTTCTTATTACTGATTTATAACAGAACTCAACTAGACCAGAGGCAGGGCAGAATGTGTGAGTTTTGTAATTTGGGCTAATACAGGACATCAGTCTTTTCAGACCTTGTTCCTTAATAGCCACATTCCACTAACACTGCAGAACAGCAGGAACATCTGCTTTCTCCTTAGCAGACGATCTTTGAGAATGCAACCCAAAGGTAGTTATGATAGCAGTTCCCTGAAATAGAAGAGTACATTTCACAGTATTTTTAACCTACTTGTTCAAGGGGCCACAGCTTGCCAGACAGGATGAAAACATCCATCCAAGATGCCATAGTCAACTTTCATAAACTCTCTGAATGTGCACACTAGAAGGGACTTTGGAGACTCCATAAGAAAGAACTGGATTCATCCGACTCGTATTTCCTTCCTGTGGTGATTTTGGTGGTATCACAGAAATTCGAAGGTATGGTGTGTGAAACTATGGCATGGGCCAGATCAAAGAGTCGCACTCATTCCTCACACACTGCCTGATGCTGCTTTCAGTTTACAGCTGCAGGACTGTGACAGAGACTGGCCCTTTACAGAAAATGTTTGCCAATCACTGTACTAAGGCACAAGCTGAATCTTTCTTGTCCAAAATGCTTGAAACCAGAAGTATTTTGGATTTTAAACTTTTTCAGATTTTGGCATATTTTCCTCAGACTTAGTGGTTGAGCATCCCGAATCTGAAAATCTGAAGTCCAAAATACATCAATGAGCATTTCCTTTGACCATTGTGTTGGCACTCCAAAGTTTCAGATTTGGGGACACTGTGAATTTCAGAAGTTTGGAATTGTGAAGCTTAACTTGTATTGCTCAGAATTCCATATGGCCGTGCTTCCTTCTGTTGAAATGATTCTTATGATTGCTTTGTCTAATTGCAACCAATATTTTACTTTTTACTCTGTGTTCATTGCTCCAGGGCTCAATAGTGCTGTCATTTTTAATTTTCAAAAAGGGAGCTGGAAAGGTAGATTTATCATCTTTGTGTGTGTGTGTTGAAGCCGATTCACACATCTACACACTGATACACATATACATTGAAACCATAAAAGCCCTGCCACCCTTCCCACATAAAACCTACTGTTTACCAAAGAAGTTTGTCTATCTCTCGTCTCTACTTTGATGCCAAGCTATTCACTTTCATATTTTTGACTTCTTAACCCCCTCAAAGTTGACTTGAATACAAAGTGCAAAGATCAGATTGGACAGGAAAACCAGATATAGTATAAGATGTTGGTTCTAAAGCCTCCAGGACAATCTTCAAAGACTACAATAGCATTTTTGCACACACCTTTCTCATGCCAAGATTATCAGTTAAGATTTTCCTATTTCTCTATCAATGTTTAGTTGGTCTGGTGTGCTTCTCACAGTCAGCTGATGATTTTGACTCACAATTCTATTTGTATTGTTTTTATCAGTTTTGCTCGTTACTGGTCACCTGACCTCTCTTCATCAATGATGTTTTTCTCCTCTCAGAGAAACATTTAATCCATTTGTACAATGTCATTTTCTTTATGGTATTATCCCCATAAACATGTCCTGATTTCACTTCCACTCTTACCAAACTTAAGAAATTTAATGTTTGTTCATTGCTCTAATTCAAGCTCTATCATTCTTGTGATGGCACACAAAATGGTCAACAATAATGAACAACTTAGGAAGACACCACCACATGGCAACACGAACACAGCTGTGAGATTATGATATACCAGGGTCATGAATGTTCACCACGTTGTGTGTACAGTGCTGCTAAGGTAAGCACATGTTGGCAAGTTCATGACCTTAAATGTCAGACCTCATGTATGAACCATTTGAAAAGCTCGAGCTCCTCTGAAATTCTACTTTATTCCCAATTCTCAATCCTATCACAATAACACTGTCATTTCTCCAATCTTTGATTACAGTAATCTGAGAATATTTTATTGATTTGCATACTTCATTCTGCATATCCAATTTATAATCCTCTTCCTTGCCCCTATCATTTCACCTTTACTGTGACTGTTTTAGCCCAAGCTGTTACTCATTTACTTTTAGATTAGTAAGAACTTTATTTTTAGATTTCAAACTTTAACAGATAAATGAGAAAATCTTGCCTTACAGATTGCCAACTAATTCACTCTCATTCTTCAGACTTAAAATCTTTAAAAATCACCTCCTTCCTGATTCAACAAAGGACAACTTCTACTAAGACCCTCCAATCAAAAGGGGTGATGCTTAATTTACCCCTTCACTTCTATGCAACTTTATTTTTAAACTGTAAATATTCCATAACCTTTTTATATAAATTTTTATTAATTTATTATCAATGTGACCTTTCCACATTCTCTCACATGGTAAATCCCATTCCAAGTCTTTGACCATAAACTCTCAGAAAGCACAGACTAGTAAGTCACTTTGTACAACACCATGTGCAATTAAAATGATTAAATGATTAAATGATAAAATGATAGGTTAAACAACACAGAGACCATCAAAAGAATTTAGATTACACAGGCATGCCCTTCAAGTTACTGTAGGAATTTTTTATTGGGTGTTGATTATTTTCATGTTACGATGGGAATACATGTTTAACGAGCAAACAGAAAAATGCCAAGTATATTTGGGATTTTCTTTTCCATCTGGATATATCTTACTCATTTAACTTAAGAAGAAAAAATCGCATTTATCAAAAAAAGGTAGCAGATGTATTGAACAACCAAGCCTACAACCTTAAATGTAGAGCAGGGTGAGGTCATGATCCACTTAATATTGATAGGCTGGCAAGTAGAAATGACTCCTTTTAAGAAATTTCTAAATTTCCAGAGAGGGCTCCAACTGTACCCTAGAATTAAGACTAGAAATAAGGTCAGGATTAGAAGAGAGCTATGGGGTTGCCATGGGCTCAGCTATAGTTTCTGACAGCCACTTGGAGGGCAGTTTACCCTAAAATCCTGCAGAATCCAATCTGACATGGTACCTTCTGTGCTGACTAGATTTCTTTGAGGCAGCTCTCACTTTTCTTGGGTATCATCATCTTATCTTGCTACTGTGCCCTCAAGCCAGAATTTGGCTGAGAGGTTCTGGCATCTACACTGATATTTCTTCCTTATACAACCAGAACAACATTTATATAACTTTCAACTGTGCATACAGAAGAAGGTATTTTATTAATGCTAGGAAAAAATGAGAAAAAACTAAAATTACTCCTGCTGTGTTTTTTAATTCATTCATTCAATCAATATAGTCTAGTACTAGACCATAAGACTCTCAGTCAGATACATAACGGAGGAATAAATGTTTCATTCCACACTACACAGTGATAATCTGTAGTTACCAATATGTCAAACAAGCCTTCAGCAACTTCTCACTATCTTTCTTCTTTCCTAAGCAGAGGAAGGTGTTCCTTATAAACACCACCCCTACAACACCTTTATGGTCACTTTTGGCTCTCTCCCCTTTACCCCCGGAATAGCATATTTCGGATACTTCCATAACCACAGTTTATCAAATTTTGTTCTCATTGCTTGAATGATATGAAAGAAAGGGAGTCAATAAACAGACCCACGCAAAGGTATACTCCTCTTGCTTAAAGAAAGCCCAAGAGAAAAAGAAGATTAGTATAGACTAGCTCAATCCTCCAGATTTAACCAAGTTGACTAAGAAAAAAGAAGAAACTGGGATGTCTATTCATTTTAAGACGGATGTACAGAAATTACCCAGACATGAGATATAGATAATCACTTTCTTGCCAGTATGGAGTAAAACAAACAAACAAAAATTCCAGTTGGTAATGAACTAATAAACCACCTGATTCTCCACAGCACTGTTTTCAAGATTACCACTGCTATTACAGTTTCTAGAGCTCTTATCTGCAAAATTTAGAGGGGGTATCACTAGTGGTATGTGTCTTTAATTTTGCTCTGTTTGCATTATTATGCTCTGGGTATTCTGCGCACAGATGTTTACAGACCCCTGTGAACCATTCCTTTTTTCCTGGCTAAGTGTAATACAGTTGACCGTTGAACAGCTTGGGTTTGACCTGGATGGATCCACTTATACATGGACTTTTTCAACAACATGGCAGAGTAAAACTACAGTATTCATAGGATGGGAAACCTGCATATGGAGATGGCCAACTTTTTATAGAAGTGGACTCTGCAGGGTTAACTGCAAGATTGGAGCATGTATGGATTTTAATACATAGGCAGGCAGGGGATTTGGTTTACTGAGAGATAAGTGTAATCATTACATCCCTATGAAGGGTATGAGCCAAAATCTTGAGTTCTTAAGTTCACAAGTTCCTTATTATTGTGTATAATTTTCCCCATCAGATATTCATTTGGTGAGAGGTAAACAGAGCAATTTAAGTTGCAGATACTGGCCCCTTAGCTAGGATCACTCTGTAAATGATTCACATCCTAACACCAGCCTCACAGCTCATATTCTTATCCTTAAATGAATTATGAAGGACTACAATGGCATGTCATGATGATGGAGATAGTCATCAATGCACTGGACATTGGCTAAATTCAGGTGCTTAAGTCTTGCTGAAAGCTGAGCTAGGATAGTCTAATTTCTAAAGTATCTGGAATACTCAGAAATATCATGGAACCAGTAGAACATAAACATTATCTTGTAACTATTTTCCAACAAATATAACCCAATAAAACATACTTATCACAAATACCAATGAATTTAATAGGTCAATTAATTAAAACAACTAACTGTATACTAAGTTGAATAGTGTTCCCCCAAATTTATGTCTGCCTGAAACCTCAGAATGTTACCTTATTTAGAGATAGGGTCTTTGCAGATGTAATGAGTTAAGATGTGGTCATACTAGAAAAGGGTGGGCCCTAAATCCAATGACTGGCATCTTTATAGGAGAAAGAAAACAGATCTGGATATAGAGTCCAAGACACACAGAAGGAAGAAAGCCATATGACTACGGACAGAGATGCAGCTGCAAACTAAGAAACGCCAAGAACTATGGGGACTGTCAGGCCAGGAGGAGGCAAAGACAGATGTTCCCCGAGAGCTTTTAGAGGAATATGCCCTGCTGACAACTTGATTTGAAAATTCTGGCTTCCAGAACTGTGAAAGAATACTTTCCTGTTGTATGAAGCCACACAGTTGTGAGACTTCGTTATATTAAATAGCAGCCCTAGAAAATTAATGCAGGTCAATCAGTCCCATCTAGGAGACCTTGTTATAAACCCTGTATTTCTTCTGAGTCTCATAGCTGGAGTAGGAAAACAGAAACATAGCTCTAATGCACTGTCATCAAAAAAACAAATTAAAGGGAAACTCTAGGCCTCCTGCTTTCTCTGTGATCACTTGATAAAGGGATGTGATTTCATTTATCTGAGTCCTTTTTGGAACAGCAACTACCACCACTATCAAAGAGTCTGAGGGTTCAAAGTCCTGTAACAAATCCAGAGAGATTATTCTGAAAAATATTTTAGACAGATTATTTTTTGAAAATTGCCAACTCACATAATATTTTAGTTTTCATTCTCTAACACAGAATGAAAAGTGGTTTTTTTTTTTTATGTTTTTGATTACATTCAGGTAACAGAGAAAATAATCAAGCCTGCCTGAAAGGAGAAAATCTCATAAGAGTAAACAATTTTCCTGAAATATATACAATTACATTATTTACATTAAACATTATATAATGTATATATAATCTTGGTCTTACAATTAATGTGAGCCTCACATATTTCTCTTCTATATCACTGTCTGAAGAATTAAGTTCATAACCTAACTCACACATTCAAAACTAGATGTCCACAACTAGATTTCCCCTCAGACCATGGATGCTCAAAAGGATACCATATCACAAGCAAATACTCAGGAAAAAAAAATTGTTTTGAGGACCAAACAACATGAACATTGCTATATAAAATTTTTATGGTGGCTTTTTTTTTCAGTTTTTCTACTCAAAATTTTTTACTTAACATGTTCATTAAATAAAATTTCTGAATACATGAGTCTAGATTGTTAATTACATATGCCTTATAAAATTATTTTGCATTACCAATGAGAGATAGTAAAAATTCTTTGAGTCCTTTTTCCATATATTTTTTATTTTTTTTAACTGGAAGGAGGAAGAAAAACCCAAAATCTTATTAGCTTTTAAAAAATAAGACTATCTACTGCTATGGACTGATTTGAAGGTATAGAATATTTTAAAAGGAACTGTCTAATTCTAGAAACTGTATATTTTTAAGCACACAATAGGACAAATATATGAAAAAATATGATAAGTACAGAGACAAAATCATGTGGCATCTTTCATTAAAAGTGAAGGTTACCATCACCAGTAATGCCATGTGGGTGTCATGAATCCCCTAAAATGACAGGACAAAAGGGCATTTCACTTCAGTATTTTTCTAAAATTCCTAACTACTATCTTATGATGGGAAGAAAAAAACCAGACAAACCCTATGCTATACCCTGGTATAGAAGAAGGCATTAATGACAAAATTTATGAATTTCAATTGAAGTGTGACTTTATTGGTATTGTTATTACTCCAGACATATACAAATTTAGAAGGAACATTTACAGTAAATATGACTTTGAATTTGTGGTAAATATTATCAAGAGCAAAGCTGTCATATAACAGGTACTTGACGTGTCCTTGTTGGTTCATGGATGGATGAATGGCAAATACTAATATAAAAATGTAATGTTATTTTAAGTACATAAAAAAAATACCTAAAATAATCATGTGTATTAAAAAGGAACTCCATTGAATCAAAGGTCTCTTCCATTGAAAATAATCCTGAAATTCTCTTGATTTATTCTTCATATTTTTTGTTCTTCATATTTCTATATGTGCTCTTTTCTCTAAATAATACAGAAAGCCTTATCTTTATTGTAATTTTTCTTTTACCTAACTTACTTTTTTCTCTACTTTATTTCTCCCGAATATCTCAATATATTATGTGAGTCTGAATCATAGTGACTGGGGAGAGTCAAATTCTTTTCCTGCAATTTAACAACAGGGTGCCCTTGTGATGTGCCTTAACCCCTCTGTGTTTATTTTTCCTTATTAATAAAAGGTCTGCCTCACAATAAGTACTTCATTATGATGTAGCTATTGCTATTATTTCATTCATCACAGGGAATTCCTAAATTTCAAAGATTTTGTACTTGTTTAGTATTTCCAAAGGTAAAATTTTTTCTGAGGAAAGATATGCACAGCCATCACCAACCATGTGTTGATGTAAATACCCAATAAATTACACGGAAATGGATTATGTTCTTACATTCATATTACCAAGTAAAATATAGTTGTATATCCCTGTCTCTTATTTTTTTTTTCATTAAGCTTTTCCCAGTTTTATTTAATAGCTGTTTATGCCTTTTGAGGCGGCATATATTTGGAGAGAGAAAAACTCCACTACGAAAAAGGCATCACCTAACAATTACAAAGAGAAACAAACAGATTGACTGCCACTGAGTTCAATTTACACTCAACAGGGAGAGCATACAATCCCCAAGATTTATTTAAGGCCAGCTAGTATAAAAAAATTATAGAAGTACAGTTATAGAATTGATCAACAGTCAAACTTTATGTGCGCCCGTGGATTATATAAAATACCTTTAATGTCCATTCTCTACTGAAAATTATAGATGTCTAAAAAATGAAGTATAACAGACCAAATCTTTCATTTATTACTCATCATATTTAAGGAATTCCTTAACAGAAACAGAAAAAACCCCATGGCTCACCTTTCAGAAGTGGTTAATAGACACAACCCACATATCTCAATACTGTGTTGGAAATATTAGGGCATTTTGATAGATCCTTGACATCAAAGTCTTTCCTCCTTTTGGTAACAATCTCGTCATTTTCCCTGGAATACTACCAGAACCCATCCTAACTTGGATTTAAAAACTATTCTTCATAGCTTAAACATTTTCCACCTCAACTATTACCTCTTCATAAATTCAGCATATTAAGGGGGTGAAGACTGTGCTACCAAACAATTTTTATCATACCCCTCTATGGATTTCAGTTTCCAATATGTCTCAACACATTTAGAAATTGTTCTATTCATTCCTATTCATTTCCAGCAGTTTTTGAGCTTTCTAAAGATCTCTTATCCTCCACATGGCCTACTCATGATCCACTCGATTTGTCTATCTCTTACTATGCATTTCTGACTTCATGAACTGTGATACTGCTTGGGCCAACCGCCTTCCAAATTATTTCCTATTATAAATAACTATTGTTTGTATTTCACCTCAGAAACATATTCCTTTCTATATTTATGGCTGAATTTTGAGAAAATATTTTGTCCACTGAAAGCTACTATTTGTAATTTTTATTGTATTTTTCCGTGTGATTTTTCTTAGAATCTAGAAGTTTAATATTTGCAAATATCAAGGAAAAATTTACTGATCTACCCATGAGTAGCCCCCTAAAATTTAATTACTGGGTAATGGTCTAGTAGAATGGGAAAGAAATGAAGGTCTCAGATTCATTTTTAATTAGATAACATTTTGACAAAAAACAATCTAACCCAAAACAGGTGACTGTTGGTGCTTTGAAAATACTGACAGATTTTTTTATTTTATTTTATTTTATTTTATTTTATTTTATTTTATTTTATTTATTTTATTATTTTTTGAGACAGAATCTCACTTTGTCACCCTTGGTAGAGTGCCATGGCATCGCAGCTCATAGCAACCTCAAACTCTTGGGCTCAAGTGATTCTCTTGTCTCAGCCTCCCAAGTAGCTGGGACTACAGGCGCCCGCCACAACACCTGCCTATGTTTAGGGACGGGGTCTCATTCTTGTTCAGGCTGGTCTCAAACCTGTGAGCTTTGGCAATCCACAGGCCTTGGCCTCCCAGAGTGCTAGGATTACCGGTGTGAGCCACCACACTCAGCCAATACTGACCGGTTTTAAAAGGTTGGCTATTGCTTACTCTGAAATTTTGGAGCAGTACAGAGTATGATAGCTCATTGAACTGAAAATCTATGCTCTACTTATTGTTTCTCCTCTACTCAACTTAATTTACCAGTGCCTAGTATTTACTAAGAATTTAGAGTGTGTTAAGAACTGTGCCACATTCTTCACATTTATTATTTCATTTAACCCTTTGAATATTATTCTCTTTCCCTCTTTTTGTAAGTTGCTGAGGCTTAGAGATTAAGTAACATGCCCAAAGTCACACAGCTGGAAGTAGAAGAGCAGGAACTTAAACCCATATGTGGCTTCAAAGCCATACTGGTCTTGTTTATGCTGGTGAAAATCACTCACAAGCATACCAGCTTCTAAATAAGACTTACAAAGCATTTTGCCACCCATCGCACATCTCTTTGCAACTGTTAAAGTGAGTAAAAACACAGTACCGCCAATGATGACTGAGTAGACTCAAATACTTTGGGAGGGGGTAGTTTTCTCACTGGGCTTTCTCAGTTTTCCAAAGAAATCCAGACTCCATTATGGCTAGATAAGGGGTTTGGTTAGCTATTTATAAACTTATCTCATATATTTGCTTTTATACAAAATACTGGAAAGGTTTCTGGAAGCACAGTCTCCCCTAGGAGTCATCACTTTTTCTAGAAATCTCTTTAATTCAGATCTAATGCTGCCTGAACTATTGATCTAGAGGTATATATTTTGGGAAATATTTATGAATATTTCTTATACGTATCTATTCAGATATTCCAGAGAGTAGAATTTAACCCAAAATGTATCTTTATGTGAGAACCAACACAGATGTACAAAGCACTCTGTAGTACTACAGTAGCAGATGGCTAGAAAAATATAATTGTCGAGAGGGCAGGCACAGATATCATCCAACTATTAAAAGAGATAAATCTATATATACCAGTGTGGAAAATCTCCAAGATACTCTTTCAAGTAAAAACCAAAAATATAAAGTATAGAATATTGTACAGGGTAAGCTATCACTTGTGTTATAAAAAAGACATGTATATATACATTTCCATTTGCACAGAAAAGCACTGGAAGGATAAAACCAAAATCAAGCAAACAAACAAACAAAAACTACGATGAAATCCTACAAAAAGCCACTAAAATCTGTTTCCAAGAAGAGAAACAAAGAAGAATCAGAGTCAGGAACAGAGACAGTTTTTCATTGTGTTCCTGATACACTCAGGGGAAGTAATAATAAAAAAAATATAGTCACTCCACTGCCTAACGCACAATTGCATTGGGGATAAAATGCATTGCTCACCCTGACCTGCCAGGGCCTCCCCTTCCCACGCTGCATCACGCCAGTCTCTCCCAGGCTCCCTACACTCTCCCACCCTGGAGCCTTCACCCGCCCCTTCTCTGTGCTCTTCCCAACCTCTTTTCACCTTTCAGATATTAATGCAAATGCCACCTTCTCCTAAAGACGTGTACTAAGGAAATGAATTGGGTACCATCTGTTACCATCTCTCTGAGAAATACTCTTTTATTTCCATAGCAAAATTTGAAATAATTAGTGATTATTGTTAAATGTGTCTGTCCCACTGCACTGTGAACTCTGAGAGAAGAAATTACATACGTTTTGTTTTTGTTTGCTTGGTTTTTTTTTTTTTTTTAACATTTTTATTGTTGGGGATTCATTGAAGGTACAGAGAACCAGGTTACACTAATTGTATTTGTTAGGTAAAGTCTCTCTTATAATTATGTCCTGCCTCCAAGAGATGTGTCACACACTGTGACCACCGTACCCCCTCCCTTCTTCCCTCTCTCTGCTCCCCACTGCCCCACCCCCCACCATGTCCTAAGTCATCATTTGTCCTATCAGAATTGAGTACATTGGATTCTTGCTTCTCCATTATTGCGACGCTTTAATAAGAAGAATATGTTTTAATTCCATCCAGGTTAATACAAAAGATGTAGAGTCTCCATCTTTTTTAATGGCTGAATAGTATTCCATGGTATACATATACCACAGCTTGTAAATCCATTCCTGGGTTGGTGGGTATTTAGGTTATTTCCAGTTTGGCAATTGTAAATTGAGCTCTGATAAACAGTTTAGTGCAAATGCCCTTACGATAAAATGATTATTTTTCTTCTGGGCAGATGCCCAGTAATTGGATCGCAGAATCAAATGGGAGGTTTAGTTTGAGTTCTTTGAGGGTTCTCCATACTTCCTTCCAAAAGGGTTGTATTAGTTTGCAATTCCACCAGCAGTATAAAAGTGTTCCCTTCTCTCCATATACATGCCAGCATCTGAAGCTTTCAGATTTTGTGATGTGGGCCATTCTCACTGGGTTTAGGTGATATCTCAGGATGGTTTTCATTTGCATTTCTCTGATAATTAGGGACAATGAGCATTTTTTCATGTTTCCTAGCCATTCGTCTGTCTTCTTTAGAAATGGTTTATTCATCTCAGTTGCCCATTGATAATAAGAGGTTGTTGGCTTTTCTTTTGATGATTAATTTGAGTTCTCTATAAATCCTAATTATTAACATTTTGTCCAATTCATAACATGCAAATATCTTTTCCCATTCTGATGGTTGTCTATTTGCTTTGGTTGTGGTCTCCTTATTATAGAAGCTATTCAGATTAATTAGGTTCCATTTGTTTATTTTTGTTGTTGTTGCAATTGCCATGGAAGTCTTCTTCATTAAGTCTTTCCCCAGTATAATAACTTCAAGTGTTTTCCCACAGTTTCTTCAAGGATTTTTTATTGTTTTATGCCTTAGATTTAGATCTTTTATTCATCTTGAATCAATTTTAGTGAGTGGAGAAAGGTGCGGGTCCAGTTTTAGTTTTTTACATGTGGTTATCCAATTCTTTCAGCACCATTTATTGAATAGGGATTCCTTCCCCCAGTGTATGTTCTTTTCTGGTTTATCAAAAATTAGGTGGCTACAAGATGTTTGTTTCATTTCATGGTATACTATTTGGTTCCAGGTGTCTACGTGTCTATTTTTGTGCCAATACCATAGTTTTGCCAATGTATTTTATAACGAATGTGGCTGGTGCTTATTAAGATTTCATGAATAAAGTAATTAATCCAAATCTTACAATAAATTTCTTAAAAATGTGGAAAGCCTTCAAGAAAAATAAGTGTATTGCTAATTTTCAAAGTCACTTTCATACAGTGTGATATATATGTTTTCAATAGAAAATAAATTAATTCTTTTATTTTCTGGATTTATTCTTATCAAAACTGACTGGTTTATAGTATTGTTGAAACAAGTTCCATCAAATTATAGCCTCAGTTAAAAAATTTTACTTACCTTAAAAAAAATTAAAAGTGTAAATTTGATTCTTTAAATAATTTCAATGATACAATATTTATAAAATTTCTCATATAATTACTTCTAAAAAATATCCTTTATTTGAAAAAAGCACTTTTAGTGATGTAAAAAATTATAAAAAGATAGGTCTCTGAGTCATTCATCACGTTCAATAAATGGCATGAGATCACGACAGATGTTAATTAAGCAAGGTTTGCTTTCTTAGTTTATAGCAGCTGAATAGGACATATGGAGATTCAACCACTTGCTGGTAGCAAATATCATCTTACAAGATAAATACATTTGAATGTCTTTGTCAAGGATCCAGAAAATGCTCTCCATTTTCTAACATGGGGGGGTGGGGGTCTTAAAAAAAAGGTGTTAACCAGAAAATACCTAATAAATACAATCTCTTACAGCAAAAAATTATTAAAGATGCTGTAGAAAGTCAATTCTTTAATCACTTTCATTTTGCTGTATAAAGCTTTTTTTTTTTTTTTGAACATAGATATGATCAAATGTGATGCTGCTTTCCCAAGTTTGACACAAAATAATTTAGGGAGATTTATTCTTTCTAGCAAAGGTTACATTTTCTAGATATTTTTATTAGACTCTCGATCTCAGGCATAACTGCGCCAGATATTTAATCATCTTCTCTCTGGAATTAAAATGCACACCAGTAAATAGGTACCAATAACAATCTATTAGGTAATTAAATAAGAAATGCCCGATTTCTATTCAAAAATGTAGAAACAAACATATCTCAAAAATGTAGTTCATGATATCTCAAAAATGTAGTTCATCATTTCTCAAACAAGCAGTACAATTAATCAAAGTATGTGTCTTAGCTATCCAGACAGTTTGGCATCTTAATGGTAGGCTGTGTGAGCCAGCATTGAAGATGCCTGGAACGCAAGTGGTTTGTCTGAGCAGGAGAGTAGTCTTGCAAGAGGACTGTCTCCATTGATCATCTCTGCTGCTTAATCATACGTGCCTCCATCATTTACTCCATTTGGTTGGTGTACACACCTACTGTGGCCAGGATTCATGAAGCTGTAGTCGGTGATACCAGTGCTGGACTACCAGACAGACATCATTAGTGTTTTTTAACGAATGTTCGGTTTTAGACTGATAGAGGCCATCTACAGCAAACCTACAGCCAATATTGTATTGAATGGAGTTAAATTGAAATCATTTCCACCCAGATCAGGAGCCAGACAAGGCTGCCCATTGTCTCCACTGCTCTTTAACATTGTAATGGAAGTTTTAGCCACTGAAATTAGGGAAGAAAAGGCGATCAAGGCTATCCATATAGGGTCAGAAGAGATCAAACTTTCGCTCTTTGCAGATGATATGATTGTGTATCTGGAAAACACCAGGGATTCTACTACAAAACTCTTAGAAGTGATCAAGGAATACAGTCTCAGGTTACAAAATCAACATTCATAAATCTTTATATATACCAACAATAGTCAAGCTGAAAAAAAAGTTAAGGACTCTATTCCATTCACAGTAGTGCCAAAGAAGATGAAATATTTGGGAGTTTATCTAACAAAGGACATGAAAGATCTCTATAAAGAGAACTATGAAACCCTAAGAAAAGAAATAGCTGAAAATGTCAACAAATAGAAAAACATAGCATGTTCATGGCTGGGAAGAATCAACATTGTTAAAATGTCCATACTACCCAAAGCAATATACAATTTCAATGCAATCCCTATCAAAGCTCCACTGTCATATTATAAAGATCTTGAAGAAATAATACTTCATTTTATATGGAATCAGAAAAAAACCTCGAATAGCCAAGACATTACTCAGAAATAAAAACAAAACAGGAGGAATCACGCTACCAGACCTCAGACTATACTATAAATCGATAGTGATCAAAACAGCATGGTTCTGGCACAAAAACAGAGAAGTATATGTCTGGAACAGAATAGAGAACCAAGAGATTCTTACCATTATTTGATCTTTGACAAGCCAATTAAAAACATTCAGTGGGGAAAAGATTCCCTATTTAACAAATGGTGCTGGGTGAACGGGCTGGCAACCTGTAGCAGACTGAAACTGGACCCACACCTTTCACCATTAACTAAGATAGATTTCTCACTGGATTAAAGATTTAAACTTAAGACATGAAACTATAAAAATACTAGAAGAGAGTGCAGGGAAAACCCTTGAAGAAATCGGTCTGGGCGAGTATTTTATGGGGAGGACCCCCCGGCCAATTGAAGCAGCTTCAAAAATACACTACAGGGATCTGCTCAAACTAAAAGGCTTCTGCACAGCCAAGAACACAGTAAGTACTGCAAGCAAATAGCCCTCAGAATGGGAGAAGATATTTGCAGGTTATGTCTTTAACAAAGGTTTAATAACCAGAATCCACAGAGAAGTCAAACGTATAAGAAAGAAAAGTACAAGTGATCCTATCGCAGGCTGGGCAAGGGACTTGAAGAGAAACTTCTCTGAAGAAGACAGGCACATGGCCTTCAGACATATGAAAAAATGCTCATCATCTTTAATCATCAGAGAAATGCAAATCAAAACTACTTTGATCATTTATTTTCTATTACCTGACCCACCCTAAAAGTTTAGCATCGTGAGGGCAAACATTTCTGTCTGCTTTTTTACCTGCTGTAAATCCAGCACTAGAGGAGTTCCTGGCATAAAAAGGGAACTCAGAAAAATTTAGTTGAAAACAAGGTTGTTAGAGAGGAAGCAGTCACGTTTCTGCCTCATTGCAGTGATAACGAAGATAAGATCAAAGGGCATGTAAAATTTTATTGAGAGTTCTTTGACATTTTTTAATTTAAGCACTTAAGCCAGGCCCAGAATAAACAAAACTGAATGCTCATGGAAACAGGATCAGGGCACGTTTAATTACTAACAATGAGAAGCTTTCCAATGTCAGAGGATGAGACAATAATAATGTTACAATGTTTACAAGAGTCTCGTGGCACCATGCCCTTTTTAGAATGGAAACAAGGCTAATTTAAGAAAAATCTTAGCTATTAAAAAACATACAGCTCAAGATTCTTCAGCACTGGTCTGGGGATGTGCCTGAGAGGCATATCAGGCAAACTATGTAAGTGTCTCTTATGGGCAATTGCTGCTGATGGTTTTCAGATGCCTCTCCCTTGTTTCATATCTAAGATCTACTCATGAGACAGTCTCATCCACAGCCTCAAACATACTTTGACATTGTCTGGCAGGTATTACCAAGCAATGTTTTCACATGATCAAGGTGATTCTTTAATGTATATTCTCTATGGTTTTATAAGTTTAGGGGTACATAAAACTGTTTTATTTTTTTCTCCACAGAACATAATCTTTGGCAATGCAATTGACTAAGAGATTGAGCTGCATGTTTCAAAACTGATAGATTTGTAATATTACTTATTTTGTCTTCATAATTAAGCATTTGGACTATATCAAGCTCATTAGCACTAAAGATCAATTAATCATCCCCCAAATCCCAGTGTTTGAGAAACTGCATAAATATTAGTATTTCCTGTCTCTGATTTAAAAAGAAATATTTCTTCACAGACATAGTTGACAGAAAAGGTTTCCATTATATTTTGGTGATATCAGATCAATGTAAAAATTCAAGGTAAAAGTTAATGTCAAGCAAACACTTTTGAAGCAGATATTGTAAGAAGTCCTATACGTGGGAGAAAAGTCTTTGCATCTTCTATTTGTTGTTTATTTCTGCTGTGTTCTTTAAGGATAGAATTGTAAATACCTGAGAAATCAAAAATTTAGTTTCATTACCAAGGGAAGAGTCAGTGGAGTATGTGTGTGTGTGTGTAAAATTGCTAATAGCTAAATACTGATTAATATCTGTGTGATAGAACAAGGTCGTATTCAGTAATTATATTTTGTTATAATAATATGAACGATAATCATAGCAAACATTTATTGACTGCTTACAATATTCCAGATACTATATTGACTGTCTTACATTTCATTTTCTCATTTATTCTTCCCCTAAATTCTTACACAATGCTCAAAATTTCTAAGTCTTATATTTTGCATCCAGTTGGATCCATCAGGGGTCCAACCAATTCAAAACTTACATGAATGTAGAGAAAACATACTTTGCAACTTTGAATTTACAGATAATTTAATAACTTTTCTAAATAAGTAAATTGGAATTTTTCCTTTAAGCTCTATAACATTAGGAAGATCAAAACAGAAAAATCTTTTAAGCTGACATAATTTTATCCTGGAAAATTATTTCCTTATGATTTCCAAGGCACACTGAAAGTAACATTCTTCCAGTGCCATGCCTTCTTTTTGTGTGATTTACTCATTTCTACCAGTTTGATGTGAATATTCTAGATTGTATACAGAGTCAGCACATTATGCCCCATACTCGCAGTAATGTACACAGTTACGATCTAATAGAAATAAATAAATAAATACGAAGAGAAGCCAAAAAAAATTTAAATAAATCCAATGACCATTATGTATCTCTTTATAACAAGCAATGAAACTGAGGCTGACTGCTCAGCCTGGACTATGGCACAGCAATAGCTCCTCCAAGATCCTGGATACATAAATAGTGCAATAAAAACCCAGAAACAGCCACTTAACTGTTCAGTAATTGATGAATAATCATTTCACTGCCACAAACTGATGCATGAAAATTTACTGCTTATATTTCCAAATCTGTTCACCCTGCCCATCCCCCAAGGCCCTCATATTCATCTTCTTGGATGTCCAACTGACTGGTGCTTATTGAAATTCCACAGCTCAGCTGCATTGCAACCTGACCATAGATATTCATTCCCCTGATCTAACCCCAACACATTAAAGTTCCACTACAAAGTCACAGGTTCCTTTTAGCAAGCTCTACGCTGAATCTTGCAGGGTTCCTATTCTTGGTGGCATAATATTTATTTCATTTCTAGAAGTGAATACATTCCTTTCTAAAAAAATAAAAATATTTAGGCTATTTTTATAGCATCATAAAGGATGAAATAGAGAAAATGTTTAGTGCTTTAAAATGTAAAAGTTAACATGACTTAATGGGAAGAATAAGAACTCTAGAGAGAGGTTTGAGTTTGAATCCTGATTTGATCATATATTAATGAGATCTTAAGCAAGGTGTTGAACTTAGCTGACCTCAAAATTTTTGCCTGTAAAGATAACAACACCTCTTCTATAAGATTGCTTTAAGGATCAAAGACAATAACATAGAAAAATTAATTCAACAATTATTCATTGAGCACCTGTTATGAATGGATACAGCTGTAGGTGATACAAATTTTAGATTAGTACAGAGTCTCTGCATTGAGAGAACTTGCGGCTGACTTGAGAGGGTGGACAAATAAATACACAGTAACACTAGAGCAGCGGTTCTCAACCTGTGGGTTGCAACCCCTTTGTTCCACTTGTAACAACACAGCAATTAGGAAGGTTGAGAACCACTGCTCTAGAGTGTACTAAGTGATGTGGGTAAGCAAAGCCACTGCCGAGCAACTGCACATCTTGGGAGAGGAGAGGTGAAGAGTTAGAATAATCCCCCACCAGGAGATGACACAGAACCTGGGCAAAGACCCTGGGACTGAACATGGGGTGTAGAATGAGGCCAGGATAGTGACATGGGACGGGAAGAGTGAGAGCGTGAAGGGTCTCAAATACAGCACCCTGCAATGTCATTGGTGATTTTAACCAGAGAATGGACTTGGTCTGCATTTGGAGCCCTCACTCTGGAAGAAGGGAGGATTTAGGTGCCATTACTCAAGGGATAGTGACTGGTCAGGGAGCTAATATAGAAAAGTGTCTATAAAATAACCAGGGTCTGAAGTGAGGGAGAGCCTGTGGTGAGAGGAAAGTGGACAGTGTCAGGATCTGTTGAGGAGATAAAATTGATAATATTTGATCTCTGAGAGAAAGTGGACGATATGAGGTAGAGAGGGGCTCCTGCCCGGATCAAGGAGTACATTGTAGTGTACATCCCAGCACAGGGAGGGAAAACAAGTCTGGGGAGCCAGGCTTGACTATGCAGAGCTCAATGAACCTGTGCAACACTTCACTAGAAATGTGAGTCCCAGACACTGTGGTGTACCGTCCACACCCCTCCTTACCACTGCGCACACTTGTGACCCTCCACCCCAGGACTTTTGTCCTCTCTTGTGGGAGGGACATTCATAGGAAAGAGAGGACAAATTAACCCCCTCAGAAGCAGCCTTCATGTGATGACAGGTGGCATTGAAGGATAAATATTCTAGCTCCCCCTTCCATCTAGAGCAGTGGTTCTCAACCTTCCTAATGCCTCATAATGCCACAACCCTTTAAGACAGTTCCTCATGTTGTGACGCCCAACCATAAAATTATTTTTGTTGCTACTTCATAACTGTAATTTTGCTACTGGAATGAATCGTAATGTAAATATCTGATATGCAGAATATATTTTCATTGTTACAAGGTGTTGCAACCCACAGGCTGAGAACTGCTGCTCTAGAGGATCCGTCTGGGAGTGGATAAATCTAAGTGTCTTCTGTACTGTCTTCCAGATTCCCCTCAGGACTGAAGCCCAGTCACCCACAGTAGAAACCGCCTTTGATTCCTGAATCATCTCCTTACTTCCCTATTGGAACTTTCTGGGATACTCTTTTAAATTAACTACTTGCACTCAAACCCTTGTTTTAAGGTCTGCTTATGGGGAAATCCCACCCAAGACACACTCAACAGGCAGTGAGGCATGTGGATCTGTACATTAGAAGAGATCTCTGTGGAGCAGACATAAATTTGGAAACTCCCACAGACGGGAGGTAATTGAAGGTAGAGGGGGAATGAATTCGCCTCGAAAAAAGGAGGAGACGGAGGCTACTGGGAGATAAAGTAAAAGAGAAAATCTTAAGTATAGTGAACAAAAC
Source organism: Loris lydekkerianus (assembly GCA_963574355.1). Lineage (NCBI taxonomy): Eukaryota > Metazoa > Chordata > Mammalia > Primates > Lorisidae > Loris > Loris lydekkerianus. The sequence continues at coordinate 19,506 of CAUYPK010096980.1, forward strand.
TAAATTTATCTGTGGCAGGGAAGTTCTCAGAAGAACTTGTCCGGAAATACTGGACTAATTATTTTATAGTTATGTAATCAATTTAATTTATAGTTCTTCTGCTGTACCTTGAAAATTGAGTATTTACTGGTTCTTTATGAGCTGTAACGTTTTATGGCCTGTCAGAAGAGTGATTGATACAGTGCACTGAAAAATAATCATATAAGATTACCTTAAAATACGTATCAGTATCTGTCATTTTGACAGTGGAATTGCAATGCGATAAATCCACAAAGATTAAAAATTTTAAGTGGAATGTTCCAAGTTGAATATTTATTAGAATACCTCAACTGCACCACAAGAAAAAACAGGAATGAAATACTAATTTGACTTGAAGAGAATTTAGCTCTGGAATTCTAAGACTACAACAGGCCTCATATTTTTTATGGGCCTCAAGTTATCTGCAGTCTCACTACATTTCTCATGATGAATACTTTCCAGACAAGTGTGGGATCCTTAACAGGGTGTCATCTCTTCAATTACAAGTCTTCTTTCTCTTTTATTTCAGATTGATAGGAGGGTACAGATGATTAGGTTACATGGTTTACCTTTGTAAGGTTAAAATTTGAATTGTAGCTGTGTTTTTCACCCAGGAAGTGTGTCACGTACCTGTGCAGTGTGCTGTCGGGTAGGAACTTACTCAACCCCTCTCACCCCCAACTAGAGTTTAATTTTTTCTTACATGTGAGCATGTAGCTGTTAATCTACTTGTTCCAATCTAGTACTGAGCACACGTGATGATTACCCATCCACCCAGGCCCATTCCCAACTTTTTCTTCCATTCCTGCAATACTTCACTTAGGAGAGTGTTCTCCAGATCACTCCAGGTTGTTACAAAAGATACAGAATCTCCACCTTTTCTGTGGCTGAATGGTACTCCGTGGTATGCATACACCATAGTTTATAAATCCATTCATGTGTTGAAGGACACTTGGGTTATGTCTACAACTTTGTGACTTGTGTTCCCATAAACATTTGATTATACTTCTAAGCAGCACATAGAAATAGAAAAAGGCATTCCTCTAATCTATGCATATTTTGATTACAGATTATTCTAAAACTCTGGAGAAAATGTTTATAATTGTGATAGTCTTTCAACAACGCTAAATAAAGGGCGACATGGCTGGTTTTACCCTTCCGTGTGTTACGTATCACAATAATCCTGCTGCAGGCCAGTGATTCCCACTCCATCCACCTCCTAACATTCCTCTTAATTCATCCTCCATGGACTAGGTATTTTGAAAGATTTTATGCATCAAACTGCATGTTTTGACAATTAGTTTTTCAATGTTTTAATAATTAGGAGATAAACAAATGCTTCTTGGAGCTTTAGATCAGTAGTCCATAACCTTTGTCATCATCCTGACTTGATAGAACTCTAGCCAAAACTTGTTTTTCAAAAAAAGAACACTGAAGACGCTATGACCCCGCACTTTTACACCCATCTGCATGTGAAAACTGAGAGTTTTCAACTGGGAAGCACCGCTATAGGTTGACAACCAGAACTAGAGTTCCAAAGCACTACCTAAATACAATTCTCAAGTGTTAAGAGAAAATGGAAAATGTTGGAAACTAAAACGGAAGTGAGAGGGCTGCCATGGAAAAGAAGCCAAGTTTGATATAAAATCTGGTTACAAGAGCTTTTATATAAATAAACAGGAAATCCAACTAACTCGACAGCTCATCCTCCACATCTCAGACTTAGCCCTCGCACAGAGCCCCACCCACGCATCCTTTCTCACTGTTCCCTCCCAGCCAAGAAGCCGGCTGAGAGGTGTTGCTCTGTAAGTTGCCTCATGACAACACTGGCAATCACCTTTTCTTTCCCGCTCGATGGCAACATCACCTTCCCATAGTTCCATCAATTCTCTGCTTTGATGCACTCATTCCCTCTCTGAAGAGTAGCCTCAACAAACCCTCCCAAAAGTTCCCTGACCCCAGGCCCCTCTCATGGCTGAGCCATCTCTTTGTGTGTGTGTGGAAGGTATGGTGTGTGTGTGTGTGTGTGCGCACTCACGTCTCAGTGTGTGATCTGTGTGTGTGTTGTGCACCAGAGTTACCCATCCACCAAGGACCATTCTCAACTTTAAGTGGTCTGAGGGCACAGATGGACCTCATTCATTTTATTTCCCTTGTAAAGTAAGGTCAAAAGGGGAGGGCCTAGTATTTGTTGGATGCCCACTGTGTGCCAGGAACTGTGTTGGATGCTTTGAATTAACATGTTACATTATTTCACCATCGCCTCCTCTCTTTGAGGTGGAGTTAAGCCTCATTTTACGAAGATGAAACCAAGGCACAGAAGGGTTAAATAAGTGTACAACAGACACAGAAGAATGTGCAACATTTAAAACATCATTCTGTTGACACAGATGTCCAAGCTTCTTCCATCCCAATGTATATAAATCTGAGCATATAATTTGGTCTCCTATTAAAAATCCTTTACTGGTTCCTCACTGCCCAGAAGACCATCCCCTGACCCCTTGGCATGGGGCCCAAATTCTCTTGATCTCACCTCCCTGTGTTTAGGGCTGGCTGTGCTCCCCAGCCAGGCTATGACAGACACATTTTTCTCCACACTCTTTTCTGCTTCTGCCTCCTTCATTTGCTTTTCTACCTCTGCCCATAATTTCTTCTCCATCCTTTTCCATCTGGTGGAAACTACCTTCCTTTTAAGACTAGAGTCATGTTTCCACCCTCCATGCAGCCTTTTCTGAAAAGCTGTCTGTCTTCTAGGCCCCTAACCCTATTCCCAATCTCCACAAACATGGTTGACATTCTTCTATCCCAGCTTAATAGCCAGCCTTTATCTTTACACATTCCTCTGCCTTCCAAGGCTATAAAGTCCTCCTGGGCAGGGGTCACATCTTTCTATCCACATACCGCTCGGGCATCTCTGTCCAATAGACTTCCTGTAATAAAAAAAGGGTTCTTCTAGGTGAACACAGTAGTCACCAGACACATGTTTTATAACTAGAAAACTTCACATGTGGTTAGTGCAGCTGAGGAACTGAATTTTTTTCTGAGAGTCTCACTCTGTTGCTCTGGATACAGTGCCATGGCGTCACTGTAACTCACAGCTACCTGTGGGCCAAGTGATCTTCCTGCCTCAGTCTCCCGAGTAGCTAGGACTATAGGGATTGAATTTTTAATTTTATTTAATTTTAAGTAATGCAAATTCTAGGTACACGTGGTCAAGGACTACCACATTGGATGGTGTAGCTCTAAGGCTTTTAAAGAATCTGGAACATAGAATGTTTCTGTGCTGAACTGGATGGAATTCACTGGGTTCAGGTCACCCAAGGTTTTCTCCTAACCAGGTCCCAGAGTCCTTGCTCTGTTGCTGATTCTGCTCCATCACTACAGTGGTGGAGACTTTCTGGACCATCCTTCATCCCCCTCATACAGCCTGCAGTCTGGCTAGAAGAGCACATCTCTCTGTCTGGGAATCTTTTCTGACCACTAATTTGCCTCTTATTTTTTTCGTGCGTCTTATTTCTTCAGAGGCTATAAAATACGATTATATTTCCACCAGAGTCTCATTTCACAACATGTAACCATAAAACATAGAAGTAGAGTTATTAAAGCCTCAAGGGAAAATGTATGAACAAAATATCAGCCTGATTCATTATGAACAGTTATTATAAACAGTGGGCTTGCTAGCAAATGACAGGAAAACTAATTTGCATTTGCAACAAAATTATGCCATACACATCTGCCGCGGCTTCCATCCCCCCAACCACCATATTACTGGGACTCTTTAATTAAAAAAAATCCTGCCAACTCAGAAAGACTTGGGGTCTCTGAAGCGTGTTCACAAGGGCTCAGCTTTGCTAATAATTTCAAGTATTGGCTAGAATTCCTGGTGGAGTCTTCAAGACATCCAAAAGGAGCACTTTGCTTCATAATACATGGTGTTCCAGGCGCAGTGCTAAAGGCCCCACACCGCCATCACCATCCAAGAACTTGGAGTAGGAGTTAATATTTCCATTTGACTAATGAGGAGGAGAAGGAGGAAAAAGCTGACGATTACGTTCCCTGAGTGGTCTGAAGTGGCTGAGCAGGTAACACAGACATGCTTGCTCTGCTCCAAAGTCCAGACTTCACCTCTCTGTCCCTTGAAGATTTTAAGGCAACAGTCTAGCACTTAACTGCCTCTGGAGCAAGGAGTTTTCTTTGCTAGGCAAATTTCATATGCAATCACTTTTTTCCTCCATATAAAACCTTCATCATCATAAATCATGTTTGTCTGGTTTAGTCCCCCTTTACATTCTTTATCTTCATGTTAAATGATCCTAATCCTTCCACTTTGTATAAGTTTCTTATTTTGCAAGCATACCCAAGATTTCCGTAACCATCAAAAGGGATGGGATTCTGGAATAAGAGTATGTTACCTGGATCTGCTTGGTGCTTATGATAATTAGGTTTATAGTTTTACTACAGTGAAGTAATGCTCTTGTGGACGTGATCCAGAACTTGCCGTAAAAGTACCTGCTGCAAACCTCAACATAGCCAAATATTAGTGTGGGATACACCCCTTTCTTCTTTGTTTCTCAGGCTCCTTGTTATAAAATAATCAAAATAATAGCTGGGACTAGATGGGAGAGTTGTAGGAAGATCAATGGAATAGACTATACATAGGAAATTAGTACAATTTTAGACAAATCTAATCTTAATATCATCTTTACAATTTTTATTATTGATATATATAAATCATATTATTAAAATGTCTTTTTATTAAATTAATAAAAAGTTGGATTTAAAAAATGGGCTTCCTGTGGCAAGGGTGAAGCAAGGATACGGGAAGAAAGAATTTACTACATCATCTATCATTCGAACATAATTATAATGGCTAAATATGTGAAGAGATTAATTATGAAAAAAGAATAATGAGTTTCACAGCTGCCTAGCTGATATGTTTTTAGAATACTTGTTCCAGCCAATAGGATAAAGTTAGAGTACTTAGAATAATATAGAGCCCAGGTCAGTGTTCAATAGACAGTATTTCATTTACTACATCTCTGAGGTCTAGATCAGATGTATTCGTCAAATTAAACCACATTTTCACAATAGGAATGGTGAGTTCCAGAAGCAAGGCAGAGTGGTACTCAAGAACCAGCCTGTGGATTTGAATCCTAGTTCCACTCTTATGGTCTTAACCAGTCCCTGTGTCTCAGTGTCATCTATAAAATGGGAACAATGGTATTACCTAAAAAATAGGCCACTGTGATGAGAAATGAATTAATATGGGTAACCTATTAAAACAATATGTGATACATTGTAAGTTTCCAATCATATTATCTGTCACAGATGTTAAAGAAGAGTGATATGGGCATTTTATCCATAAAAGTAATCCATAAAAAATCTATACTATAGTGATCTATAAAATTACTATAGTCATCCAAACTTCCCAACATATCAATCCGTTACTATTATCAACATTTTAGGAGGATGATGGTTCTTTCTTTCAAAGCCAGAAACACTAAGAGAAAAAATGTAAATTGTAAATACATTTGAATCAGAGTAGATATTTTTGTTTATTTATTTTTTCTTTTTTCTAACTAGGAGAGAAATTCAACCTTTCAATAACCAGTTCCAAGTACTTTTAGAGTGAATTAACAATATGGGAAGGACAGAAACTTGTGAGGGGTAATGGAGAAGAGGAAAGAAAGAGTGATGAGTAAGAAAAAAACCTATCTACATAATTATCAATGTTCCTCTCAAATCAAATAGTCAATTGATGTATTTATGATAATAACATACAAGGAGATGATACAGAGATTTAAATTAAAGGACCATTAGAATAAAAAACCACATGAAAGCAATTCCAGCTTTCAATTTGCCTATGTAAATCTACTTTCCAGACTGGGATAAACACATTTAAAAAATTTTTTTTCTGAGAAAGACATCTTTTTGTGTATGCTTGTGTATGTGTGTGTGTGTGTGTATAACCTCTTTTCAAATATCAAAGATAGTAGTATAAATATACAAATGAATGATTTATTTGTGGCTTATAAGTATGTTGTTTTAACCATCAAACTGGATACAATGAAACAAATATTTCTTTGAAGAAAACCTTCAAAATTATCAAAACGGAGTTGAGAATAAGGTATAAAATCCATTTAAATCTATTAGTAATGTCTATCCTAATAATTCAGGTAACTTGGAAAGGTGGGTATAGGTCTCATTTCTCTTCAAAAACTAGCACAGTGATGGACATATTAGGTACTGTGTGGGATATACTGAATTGACCCATCTGAGCAAGCCATCAAAATCAATCTTTAGGGCGGCGCCTGTGGCTCAAAGGAGTAAGGCACCAGCCCCATATACCGGAGGTGGCAGGTTCAAACCTAGCCCCGGCCAAAAACTGCTAAACACAAACAAACAAACAAACAAAATCATTCTTTAATTAGTGAACACCAATGGGTCTAACTTATGAGACAGTAACACACACAACATTATGGAGACAGATTAAACTCTACCCTCATCATCAACACTCAGTCATTCTATTATCAATCCTCTATTAGAGAAATAGTCCATCTAAGACAGACACTAGTTGGAGTTTTGCTAGTTGGAGAAATACTTTAAGTTCTCTAATATTTCATTATTATTATTACTCTTGCTATTGTTATTATTATTTAGAGACAGAATCTTGCTCAGTCGCCCAGGCTAGAGTACAATGGTGCCATTATAGCTCACTGTAACACAAAACTCTTGGGCTCATGTGATCCCCCTACCTCAGACTCCTGAGGAGCAGACTACAGGCATGCACTACCACACCTGGCTACTTTTATTTTACCAATATTCTTTATTTTTTTAGAGACAGGATCTTGCTATATTGTCCAGGCTGGTCTTAAACTCTTGGCCTCAAGCAATCCTCACAAGTTGGACTCCTAAGCCCTGGGATTCTTTATTGGGGAATAAGCCACCATGTTCAGCCTTGTTATTTTATTATACTCCCTGGTATTTTAGACAAGCCCTGTCTTGATTCCAAGTTGAATTCAAGGTAATTATTCCAACATCTGGAGACTCACTGTCTTATCAAAACCTTACATGGCCTGGGAGGACTCGAAATATGCTAATGCCAGGGATATGAATAGATGACTCACAAAGAAGAGAAAACATTTAACACATAAATAACTCAAACTGGGCAGCGCCTGGGGCTCAGTGAGTAGGGCACCTGGCCCCATATACCGAGGGTGGTAGGTTCAAACCCAGCCCCAGGCCAAACTGCAACAACGGCAGCAAAAATAATAGCCAGGCATTGTGGCGGTCACCTGTAGTCCCAGCTAGTACGGAGGTTGAGGCAAGACAATCACCTAAGCCCAAGAGCTGGAGGTTGTTGTGAGTTGTGACACCACAGCACTCTCCTGAGGGCAACAAAGTGAGACTCTGTCTCTAAAAAAACCCAAATAAATAAATAAAAATAACTCAACCTTACGTAGAAATTAAACCACATCGAGATACTATTTTTTACCTATCACATGGACAAAGATGAAAAAGTTTAATCAACCCTGTTACATACATCTCCATAAGAATATGAGGACTATAAATCAATCAAACTTTGTAATCTGGTAAAATATATATAAATCAAATATATCTTTGACCCAGCAATTCCACTTTCAGGAACTTCTTTCTAAAGTAAATATAGTATTATATTATAGTATTTATACTACTATGAATAAGTATTTTATTAATAATAATAAATATAATTTTATTTAAATAACTGTAGTGTTATATAATATTAAATCATAATAATAAATATATTCTGTAGGTGGACTACTATGCAACTACTAAGAAGAAAAAGGTAGGTAAATTCTTATGTACATAAACCAATCACCAGGGTACATCATTAAAAAAACAATTTCTAAAGAAGGGTGCAAAGCAGGGTATATAGTGTACAAATGAGTATGCTTAAATATTCCTGAATGGGTAAGAATGGTTGTTTAGGGGAAAAGAATTGGAGGGCTAAGAAATAAAGATGGAATGGATAATTACTATGCATTTATACCCTTTTGCTTCCTTTGAATCTTATATTATCTGCATGATTATCCATTTAAAAATAAATAAAATTGATTTCTTTTTGAAAGAAATCTAAAAATAAATTTAAAAGCAACCTTTACTTGCAGCAATTTGGATGGAACTGGAGACCATTATCCTAAGTGAAATAGCTCAAGAATGGAAAAGTAAACACCACTTGCTATTAAATTGGAACTGAGGGGCGCGCACGTGCACAGAGGGACATAAAAGACATTGACAATCAAGCAGGTGGGGGAGGGAGGTACAAAAACCTACCAAATGGGTACGGTGAACACCATTCGGGTGATGGCCAAACTTATAGCCATGGCTCAAGCATTAGAAAGCTTTTTATGTAACCCTAACATTTGTACTCCTTTAATATTTTGAAATTAAAAGAAGAAAGAAAAGAAAAAGACAATACTAGTGAAGACCAAAAAAAAAAAAATTAAAAATATAAACCTAACTTTTGCAACATCTGGAGTAAAAACAGAGTGGCCATTTCCCCATTAAGACACTTGAATCAATATATACTTTTCAGCCTTTAAAATATGGTAACATATAACAAAAATAATTTTAATGCTGACATTTTGAGCGGGCAAACAAAGCTAATAAAGTGCTGCACATACTCCCTGGTCTTCACGGCCAGGAAAGCGTCTCTTTCCACAGAGCAGCAATAGCTGAGCAGTGGGTGAAGAGGGAGTGTGCCCCTGATAACTCTGGTGATCGCTGAGGAGGCAAAGACAGAAATCCCTGCTATTCCTGATTTTTACTTTCAGAACAAAGTTCCACAGCCTGGCATCTGTTCAAGCACCTCACTGTTGCAAGAGAACTTCGTTGCTCCACCAGCCTGTCCTTGTTCACCTCAGGAAAGGTCAGTTAGACACCCTGTATCACAGTTACTGGTGCAAGGGAGGAGTGGGGAGAGATTCAGTAAAAGTGTAGATTCCTGGCTGGGGTGAGACAGTTTAACAAGGACTCCCAACAGTTTTCATGCCTAGTGAAGAGGGAAATCCCACTGCCTACCACACGCGTACACACCTCAGACTGAATCATCTAATGGGGCCCTTATGAAGGGGACTGGCCAGACCTTAAGCTGAATGGTTTTCTTTTGGACATAAGCACAATCACCTCCCCATCACGCCCCCTGTGACTGGTGACCCTGTGGTCGTCAGTGGCATTCAGCATGAACGAGATTGGTTCCCTGGATTCTGACAATGGAGCTGGGTTATAAGACATATTTGGTTCTGTTTTATTGACTGATATTGGTAAAATAGCTAAATAGCATCTGCCACATAGTAGGTGCTCGATACACATTGGACAATTCAGAAGCCCTAGTGTCTCATACTTAAGGTTAGGAAGCTGGGATAGGTTCTATTAACTAATCACTCAAATCTAGTTCTGCCCTAAGTGGCTTCTACCTGGGAAAAGTGATATGAACTATTGGCAAAGATTTAGTCCAGAGTAATGCTTTCTGTACAGATAAAATGAAATTAAAGCAAAAGATACTGATGTATTCTCTGATAAAAATATTGTTTAGAAAAAGTAACTCCTGAAATGCATATTACTGCTGTCAAAAGGAGTTTTTATTTTGAGACAGAGTTTCACAGCACCCTCAACTCCGGGGTTCAAGCAATCCTTCTGCCTCAGCCTCCCCAGGAGCTGGTGCTAAAGGTGTGCACCACAATGCGGCTAATTTTTCTTTTAGTAGAGACAAGGGGTTCTTGCTCAGGTTGGTTTCAAAGTCCTGAGCTCAAGTGATCCTCCCACTTCAGCCTCCCAGAGTGCTAGAATTACAGGTGTGAGTCACTGCACCTGGCAAACAAAAAGAGATTTTAAAGGTAATATTGAAATTATGCCACTGTACCACTGTAAGTCAAGATGATTATTAAAAGAAATTCCAAACTCTTTATTTGATAATAATGTATAGAATACATGTCATTGCCTAGAAAACCTTAAAGATTTCCTCTTTATTGTATCTGAGTAGATGACAACTTTGCCTTTTCCAAATAGTACAGATTTCCTTAAAAAGGAAATTAAAAGCCAGAAAAAGAGTTTTTAAAAGTCCACTGCATTGTACTTCAACTATCTCTGAAAGAATAAATCATTGGTATAATTTCCTCATTTTAATATTTATCTTAAACAGAATCTGTTTCATAAAAGAAGCAAAACACATCTATGTTCAGCCATCTCTGCAATTTCAGAAGTCTATATTTCTCAGATTCCTAGTGATCTATCCAGTTGAAAAGCAGCATGTCATTGCAGAAGGAAGGAGCACCTTGTCATTGAAGACATAATGTATGCATGAGAAAAAGGGTGTGTCTTGTAATTAAAAACCCCACCAAGTGTGCAAGTACTCACTTTATGCCAGGAACGTTAGATATACTACATCAAAATCTGCAAAACCCTCTCAGGTGCATGCCACCATCTTTATTTTTCAGAGAGCAGAGGGCGATTAAAGGAATTTCCAAAGGACACAGGCTGATGATAGGTAAGTGAGCTGGCACTGGAAGCAAATCTATGATCCACCACCATGCACATTTGTTCCATGATGCTCTTTGCATGTTTGTAGAAATGCACTTCACAAATGGGAATGACCATGACTTAACCAGCTAGGATTATACTATTCCTATCAGAGAAACCAGAACTCATCCCCACGTGTCAGAAATAAATGGCCCTTTCTCACACAATTCTCCTATTATTTTCATCTTGCACTAGCACAATTGTGGTACATTAGACATAACTGATAAACTAATACAGATGCATTATTAACCAAGACCATGTTTATACTATGGTTCATTCTTTTTGTTGTATTATCTCCTCAATTTCCTATGAATTAAAACTCTTCTAAATAAAAATAAAGGCTATGATTTCTTTATTAGAAAAACAAAAAAGACAATCTCTAGTATCTCTGTGGCATCTATTGTTATTTTCCCCCTATCATTCCTGATTTGAGGTTACTAGAGATTTTACTTTTGTGTTTCTAGTTAGTCTGGCCAAAGGTTTACGTATTTAATCTACTTTTTCAAAAATCCAACTTTCTGTTTCGTTAATTTTCTGAATGATTTTTTGTTTTCAATTTCATTGATCCCTGATTTAATTTTGGCTATTGCTTTTCATCTGCTGGGTTTGGGGTTAGATTGTTCTTTTTCCAGTGATGGTTTGTGAGTGTGCTGCTGTGCTCACTTTCTGTTTTTTGAAGGTAGGCATCTAGTGCAATAAATTTTCCTCGCAGGACTGCTTTTGCCATATCCCAGAGGTTTTTGGTAACTTGTGTCTTCATTGTTGTTAAGTTTGAGGAAATTAACAAATTCCTCTTTTATCTCTTCCTGAACCCAACTATCATTCAGTATAAAGTTGTTTAGTTTCCAAGACTTTGTGTGGGTAGGAACATAGCAAACAGACCACCTGTACAATGGGAAACAATGGAAAGGATATTTGCATATTTTGAATCAGACAAAAGCTTGATAACTAGGATTTACAGAGAACTCAAATTAACATAAAAAGAGCCAATAATCCCTTCTATCTCTGGGCAAGAGAGAGGAATAGAACTTCTATAGAGAAGACAGATGAATGGCTAACAAATACATGAAAAAATGCTCATCATCCTGAGCTGGTGCCTGTGGCACAAAGGAGTGGGGAGCCGGGCCGGCCCCAAATGCGGGTGGTGGCGGGTTAAAACCCAGCCCCGGCCAAAAATAGCAAAAAAAAAAAAAAAAAAGAAAAAGAAAAGAAAAGAAAAAAAGCTCATCGCCCCTAATTATTAGAGAAATGCAAATCAAAACCATCCTGAGATATCATCTAGCCCCCATGAGAATGGCCCACATCACAAAATCTCAAAACTGCAAATGTTGATGTGGATGTGGAGAAAAGGGAACACTTTTACACTGCTGGTGGGACTGCAAACTAATACAACTTTTTTGGAAGAAAGTATGGAGAACCCTCAAAGAACTCAAACTAGATCTCACATTTGATCCTGCAATCCCATTACTGGGCATCTACCCAGAAGAAAAAAAAATCCTTTTACCATAAAGACGTGTGCACTAGAGTGTTTAGCGCAGCTCAATTTACAATCACAAAAATGTGGAAACAACCTAAATGTCCACCAACCCAGGAATGGATTAACAAGCTGTGATATATGTATACCAGGGAATACTATTCAGCCATTAAAAAAGATGGAGACTTTACATCTTTTGTATTAACCTAGATGGAAATGGAACACATTCTTCTTAGTAAAGCATCACAAGAATAGAGAAGCAAGAATCCACTGTACTCAATTCTGATATGAGGACAGTTGATGACCTAGTACACAGTGGTGGGTTGGGGAAAGGGGAGAGCAGAGGGAGGGAAGGAAGGGGGGGTCATGGTGTATGGCACATCTTTTGGAAATGGGACACAATTATAAGAGGGTATCTTTAACAAATACAATTGATGTAATCTGGTTCTTTGTACCTTTAACAAATCCTCAACAATAAAAAAAAAAAAATTAAAAACAAAGAAAACAAAAGAAAAGAAAAAAAGATAGATATGTCTCTTAAGGACAAAACACCAAGAGTATTTGAGCCTGCATTTGACTGATGTCAGAGGCGAGCCACCAGAAACAAGTGTCTCTTACTCAGTTTGGTTTGCTATCACAAAATCCCACACCCCAAGTGTCTTATAAACAATGAAAATTCATTTTTCACAGTTCTGGGTGCTGGAAGTCTGAGATCAGGGCAGCAGCATTGTCAGACTCAACTAAGGGCCCTCTTCAGGGCTGCAGACTGCTGAATTCTTATTCTGCCCTCAATTAGTAGAAAGGACAGGGAAGTTTTCACCTCCCAAATCACCTCCCAAAGGCCCCGTCTACTAATAGTATCACACTGGTGATTAGGTTTCAGCATATGAATCTGGAGGGACACAAACATTCAGCACCAAGAAAACAGGCATCTCACTTTCTGTGCCTCAAAGTGATACTATTGGAGCAACAGAGAAAATCTAGGAACCACAAAAACATTTAATTGGCCAGCATTAAATACTGCTTGACAGATCCAAGCAAAGAGTAAATCATGATTATAAAAGAGGAGGAAAAGCTTTTATCATTAATTGCAGTTGAAAACTAGAAGCCAACATGTGGATAAATGTTTTAAAAAATAAAGTGCAACAAAACAAATTTCAAAGCAAATAGAAAATGAAGCCTTAATGTCAGAAAAAAATATCTGCTTATTCAACTAGACTTTAAGTATTAACATCACTGACCCCCCAAAAAAAAATGTTACTCCTATTGACATTTAAATAGAACTTTAACATATCCACTGGGTGAATAGTCTGGCCCAGTTCTCAGCCACAATCTATGATTTTAAAATCACTAAACATGCAAACTTGCCATATATAATATTTATAACAAGTGTTTAAGTTACTACTTGCAGATAGGTTTTTGTCAGGAGTTTTTAGGTCCACATAATTACCTGTCTTATGGCTGGCTCTCTCTTTCCAAACCAACGAGTAAAGTTTTTTTCATGCTCCAACCTTTGTAACAATAACCTTTATTACTGCTCACGAGTACGAGTTTCAGCTTAATGAGAAAATGAACTATTTTCTCAGGAGAAGCACCCATATCTCCAGTGGGCAATGCTTTCAACATCAGGGGGCCTCCTGACCTCAGATGTAGTTTCAGGCTTTGGTGTGCATGACAACCAATATTTGGATTAAAAGAATGCAAAGAAAATATAGAAATTATATAACCCTGTCCTTTTACAGATGAGTTCAGAAAGAGTAAGTGACTTTCTGAGGACCCTTCTTTCCACTGTGCCTTTTTATGTCCTGCTGGTGAGTATGTTTCGTTTCTTACACGGCATAAGTTGGAACAGTTTATGCCTTTTGTTTTATCTTGCCCTTCTACTTTACAAAACAACTCCCACAGAAATGGGCTAGAGCTTATTTATAGAACAACATGCCCTAAGCTTAATATACCTCACTTCTGACTACTTTACTTTCAACTTCAGTTTGCATGAATATTAACTGTCCCTTAATGGTTTCTGAATAGTTTATACTTAGGCTATGATTCTAAAATGATAAAATATGGAAAATGATATAGAATGAATATGAATACAAATCTGAATACCTACGTAAATCTCACTAACCATACTGTGACATAGTACACATACACATGCATCAGAATGCCTAAATGAAAAGATGGATAACACCAAGTGTTGGCAAAGATATGGAGTAACGATAACCCTCACACATTCCTGGTGAGAGTGTAACTGATATAAACTCTTTAGAAAAGCATTTGGTGGTAGTATCTCTTAAAGCCAAACATGAACACCGTTTACAGCTGAGCAATTACATTCTGCAATATATATGCACACACAAGAAATGTGAGCATATTCAGCAAAAGACACACACTCAAATAGTCATAGCAGCACTATTCCTAAGCTAAAATTGAAAACATTCAAACATCCACCACAGTAGAACAGATCATATTTTCTTTGTGATATATTTTCACACCCGCCCCCCAATAAAAATCATACTTTCCTTACAGTGGTGATATCCACTACTAGATCCAAATAATTGAAATACTGAGTCTTAAAATGGCTTAAACAATGAAGAAATCTACTATCTCACATAACTAGAAATCCATAGATAGGCTCGGTTCAATGATTTATTAGAACAACAGCTTAGGAATTCTATGGCTTTTTTAGTTTTTGTACTGCTGTCTTCAGCGTTGGTTTCGTTTTCATATGGGAAACAAGATAGTGACCTTAATTTCAGGCAATCTATGCAGACATAGCTATGTCCAAAAGTAGAAGAAGGTGGACTATCTTTTACTCATTTCCTTTCATTAGGAAAAAAACAACTTTTCTTCAGAAAGAAAGTAGCATAATTTCTCTCATGTTTGAAAATTCAGTTGCATACATATCCCAAAGAAAATCACTGGCAAGAGAAATGAGATGACAATTTTTTTTTTTTACAACTTATCATAGAGACAAAGTCTTGCACTATCTAGTCTCAAATGCTCAGCCTCAAGCAATCCTCCCACCTGGGCCTCCCAAAGTGCTGGGATTATAGGTGTGAGTCACTGTACCCAGTGGACTAAGACTGATCTTCTGAAATGGAATTAAGCATTTATCACCATCACAATTAACAATAATAATATGAACAGCATTGATTGTTAACTTCAAATAACAGATTTCCAGTTTCTGTTGAGAGATGGAAACAGTGCTATTCTCACACTTACAACAAAATTACTACACAAAGAGTAAATTCACAAATTTTCTCTTACCTATTAACATGCTGAGTTTTCAGGGTAGCCAACTATTCAGAATCTAGGAAACAGCAGTTGTCTGTAGTAAGAGACAAGAGTCAAGTACTTCCCCAAGTACCTCCCTGAAAATATCTATTAATTACAAAATGAAAATTAGTACCTTTACAATGGAGAAAAGTGACAGGTGCCACTTCACACTAGTGACCAAAGATAACACCACCAGTGATGAGTCAGGATGACATTGTGTGGCTCCTTATATGACACAACCAGGCAGGTCCTTTACCTCTGTGGTATTCATCCCCCCAAATTTATAAACTCAGTGTAAGCCTGAGAAAACATCAGACACACCAAAATTGTGGCATCCCCTGCAAAACACCTGGTGATAACTCTTCAAAGGAGTTAAGGTGGTAGAAGGCCAGGAAATAATGAGGAATAGTCACAGATTTGAGGAACCTAAGGAGATATGAGAATGACATACAATGTGCAACCCTGGTTCAGACACCAAAACAGAATGAGAACATTAGTGGAGGAAATGATGAGATCCAAATGAAGTTTGTGGTTTGATTAGTAATATTATCCCAATTTAATTTCTTACTTTGATAACTACATCATGGGTATGTTAGATGCTAACATGAGGGAGAGTGAATGATGGGTGCACAGGAAATCTTTGTACTGTGACTGCAACTCTTCTGTAAGTCTAAAATCATAGTAGAACCTCTGTAAGTTGACCACCCAAAGGACAGTAACAAACTGGTCAACATACAGACATGACCAACATAAAGAATTAGGCTTTCTGTACTGATATGTACATGTGGTGCATATCTTTTCTATGAAAATTAGGTCAACTTTAGGGGGCGATCAATATAGGGAGGTAGTCAAGTGTAGAAGTTCTACTGTATTTTGACATTAAAAATTTTAAATACAACTTCTTGACATTCTTCTATTCTTATTTCAGGACTTAAAATCTTCAATTAAGGCTGGATGCAGTGACTCATGCCTGTAATCCTAGCACTCTGGCAGGCCAAGGTTGGAGGATCACTAGCTTGAGACCAGCTTGAGACCAGCCTCAGCAAGAGCAAGATCCCTTCTCTACTAAAAACTAGAAAAATTAGCCAGGCATTGTGGTGGGCTCCTGTAGTCCCAGCTACTTGGGAGGCAGAAGCAGAGGGATCCCTTGAATCTAGGAGTTTGAGATTGCTGTGAGCTAGGCTGATGTCATAACACCCTAGCCTGGGGCAACAGAATGAAACTCTGTCTCAAGAAAAAAAAAAAATCTTCAATTAATATTATCAAACTTTCACTTATTTTCCCAGTTCTCTATACCAGTAACATTTGTGTCAACAAAATGAAGTGACTATTATTATGGTTCCTAGGCAGCAAACAAACAAATAGAAAGTTTAGGGCAGCATAGAAAGATACAGCCAGTTAATGATTTAAATGTCATGAAACCAAATAACTTTGCTCTTGTACTATTTTCCTTTTTCCTATGTATCTTGCTTCAGAAGTAATTTTCTCAGCTCATTTACAGCTCATAAATCTTCTATAATCCTTATAAATCATTGAGAAAGAAGCTCTTTTTTTTTTTTTGTTAACTCCATTACATGCTTTAAATAATAAAGACTGTAGAGGATTTTACTAAGTAGCTTCATAGTTGCTAATCTGAGGTATAAGGCAGCAAACAAATGTAATAAGTTCTTAATATGACACAAATACTTCGGTGCTTTTTCAAGAGAAATAATAAAAAACACTAAAGGAAATAATAAAAAACCCTATCACCATTTGTGATAGAAATTAAGGAGTAATGCAAAGGTCTACCAAAGCAAAGGTAAAAAAAAAAAAATGCTTTGTGGCTGACTACTGATTATATATTTCTTCCTACAGAAAACATTGACCACGGTGTTTATTCCTCGTTCCATCATGGTTTACTACAAGTATGGAGGAAAGGCAGGAAGTGGATAATTTGCCTTTCTAATTCATAGGTCAGCAAGTCCTATGGAGCCACAAGAAGCTGTTAAAGAGGCCTGGGCACCTCCCAGGGAGTCCCCACAGGAAGGAGGCATGAAATGAGTAAGTGGTGAGCAAAACAGTGGAGAGTGACAGAGACTGCTACCTGCTCACCTAACCCCATGTCTGCTTCCTCTTGGGTGGGCAGCTAGAACACAGTGCCCAGTTGCCCTTGCAGTCCGGCGGGCTTATAAAACTGAGCTTTGACCATAATACGTAGGAGGAAGTGATACAAATCACTCACAGAACCGGCACAAGACAAAGGTTTCTGTGATCCTCCACATCCTCTTTCTTCTCCTGTTCCATGGCTGGTTGTTTACACCCAAGGGTACTTTGCTCATCCCAAGATTAAGAAAGGGAGCCCTACTGTGCCCAGGGTTCTGAGCTGTGGCCCAGCAATCACTACATCCTTGGCAGACTGTGATGAAGTGTGACGTGAGCTGGAAATAAATATTCATGGTCTACGCTACGGAGAGTTTGGAGTTCTTTGTTGTAGCAGCTGGTATGCTCCACTAATACAGTATACCTTCTGGTGTAGGAAACAGCAATATGGGAGATTCCCAGCTCCCAAACTGCTAAGTGACATACTCTATCCATTGTGTCTGGATAGACCAAAGTCAGCCAGGCAGGCTTGATTGCTTTTCTGCTGTCTTCTGTCTTATTTCATCTGTTCCCTTTCATTTGGTCTAGGCTAGAGTTTATTGTATTTGAGTTTTAGGCTAAATGGGGTGACTAAATCTTCCAGCTTTCCTAAAACAGTGCTAGTTTATGTCTCTTGCCCTGGTATGGTGATTAATACTAATCATTAATCTTTTCACTCTCAAAAGTTTTCATGATAAATTATATGGTCACTCTAATGATAAGCCATCTTACCTCCCCTCTTAGAAATGGATGAGACATAAATAGGAGAATGAATAAAATAGACATATAAAAAGTATTGTAAGTATTTGAAGTCTTAGTTTCCACTGTTACTTTTAGATATTCAAAATATGGTCCTGTCTGTACAGCGTAATATACAATATCATTTATTTATAAGTATATCAATCACAACAAATAGAAAAATATTAAATGGGAAGCTGGTGTAATTCTTTCAGTGATTTACAACAAATTGTTTTTGTGTACATTATATGAGATATTATTACAACATATTGAGTAATGAATTTGTTTATTAAATACTAATAATAATTATAAAAGTGTGGCCATAATAATTTTGGAAAAGGAAAATTTACGTAAAAATTTAGGATTCTCATAGTGAATATAACCAGAAGAGAGATCTAGATCACATACCATA
Source organism: Loris lydekkerianus (assembly GCA_963574355.1). NCBI lineage: Eukaryota > Metazoa > Chordata > Mammalia > Primates > Lorisidae > Loris > Loris lydekkerianus. Next base: position 38,099 of record CAUYPK010096980.1, read on the forward strand.
CCTGGAGCTAGGAATATAAGTCTGCATTTAAGGTGTTGCAAAAAATCAATTCCATGTGAATTTTTTCCATTAAAAATAATTTTGAACTGATAAGAAACATCGTTCACTGGAAAAATGGGAGCTGTTTTTTCATTTTCCACATCAACATTTCCTTAGACCCCTTGAAGATAGTTTTAAGAAATCACTTCATTGACAAGGCATGGTGGCTCACGCCTATAAGCCTAGCAGTTTGGAAGGCTGAGGCAGGTAGATCACCTGAGCCCAGGAGAGCAGCCTGAGCAAGAGCAAGACCCCATCTCTAAAAAGTAGCCAGGTGTTATGGCAGGCGCCTGTAGTCCCAGCTACTCAGGAAGCTGAGGCAAGAGGATAGCTTCAGCCCAAGAATTTGAGGTGGTTGTGATCTGAGGTGTGCTATGATGCCATGGCACTCTACCCAGGGAGACAAAGTGAGATTCTGTCTCAAAGAAAAGAGAAATCGCTTTAGAGCATTTTCCTACAACTTTTTAAAAACAACAACAATAAAAAAAAAAAACCTCTAATGACTGTGAGTAAGTTAGGGCTAATTAGAAATTAACTTTAAAATAACTTGTTTTCATAGTTTCAGTGAAGAAACTTTTCCCTTAGGAAAGGAGAGAGTAGAAATTGGGGAGTGGGCTTTAATGAATATGGTGGTATAAAATCACAAAATAAATAGGTATGAATAGGTAAGTAGGAGATTCACCTTTACTATACCGTCCACAATCTTCCAAACCCTTGCCATTTTAAAGATGGATTACATCTCTATTTTAATTCTGACATGCAAATCTTATCAATTCTATTCAGGTCACCACCTGAACCTATATTACCAAAATCTCTCTTACCTTACCTCTAATTTATTGTAAAAAATGTCATTAACCTTTCATGGGAATTAATCACAAAAGATGCTGAAATTTTGTGTTATAGCCTGTACCTGAACTCCTATTTAAATGTGCTCTACTGCATTGAGTTTCTGTCTGAAGTAGCTGATTTAAGCTTTTGATATAGTAGAGCTGGTACCCCATTCACTGTGTTATCATTTTATACAGTCTGTCCATACAAACCCCAAGAGAAGAATGCACTGTCTGTCCATGAAAAATAACCCCCCATCTGTGGCTTATGGAAACAACGATAGAATTTTAAATACCTCAGAAAAGCCAGGCATAGCTATTGACATGATTTTTGCCAGGGCCCCTTTGGTTGAATAGCAACATTTAAATATAATGAACAGAGAACACAATTAAATATGCACCCTAATGAGGACTGGAGAACTGAGATTTTTATCATTTTTCAAAAACAAAAGCTTCCAAAATTTAAAATAATGAAGTAACATGGCCACTGGAGAGGACTGAGGGACGCGTTATTAGACACAGCAGTAAATGTCAGATATAATATATGACAGCAATATTCTGCAGTTTGACTATGGCTCTTTTATTTCTTGTTCCCATGTATCTCCTGCTGTTAACTGTTCATCTCCCATCAATTTTATTCTCATCAGTAGTTGCCCTGGTCAGGCAGAAAGACTGTCTTGGTTTAATTAAATGGCCCCTCTAATAAGATGAAGCTAAGCGGACTTGGGCATGCCTAAAGTGCCAGTCCTCACATGTGAGCAGGTGGTGACAAGCTTACACTGAACTCTGGATTTTATGTCTGCTTAAATGAAAGACTCAGAAAACTGGTCTCTCTAAAAATTTCTTCAAGTCTGAGCTTCCCCCTGCAAGATGGAAATAATGTACACCAAGGTAAGTATTATTGGTTCCTTCTACATGGAACTCTATCATAACGACTTCAGTTATATGAAGCACCCAATGTTTTTGCATTCAGTAAAACGGTGATCCAAATATTGTTCTATGAACTCTGCAGAATGTCTGGCTAAATAATTTATTAGAACTAAAGTGTAGGTGTTGAAACATTGCAAGAAGTTATTGGTTGTTTGCAGGTCAAGAGATAATAATGCATGCACCTTCAATTCATCTTGAGCAATGTTAGTCTGATAAGAGGAAGATGAACAGGAGGAAGAAGGGAACTGCAGGGTGTGATCTGATACCCGGGAAGGTTCCAAGATACCGTCCACATGTGAGCAGGAACCCACAGGACCAGGCTACAACATCATCATTTTCAGATGAGCATGATTCTACGCAAACTCTTATAGCATGAAAATGAGTCTAATTCTACATACATTTGGTGGAAATTGGGTGAACCAGTGAATGGTGGCAGACTCTCCACAGTTCATGAGCAGTGGGAAACACAGAAGCATCAGTCCTGCCCAAGACAGCCCTGTGAGGAACCAGGATGCTCTGTTTGGGTTATCTCACTTGGTTGGACTGATGGGAGTCTAGAGTAGAGGTAAACTTAATTTGTAGAATATCTTAAATATGATTTTCTTCTCCCATTTGTTATTCATATAATCTTTTTTTTTTTTTTAAAAAAAAGTCAATCCACAATCCCCCACCCAAAAACTTATTTTTCCCTTGTCCATATTCCCTGTCAGACCTTGCCCCTATATATATGTAATATGAGGACTACCAAATAAGTTCATAACTCATACTAGAAAAAGTGCTACCTACCTCATTGCTAAATATCACCACTGTCACCTTCGGAGTACTCCCCTTGGGAAGCTATGCAGTGACATCTGTGCCTAGTCCACCCTTCAAAGAAATTTTGAAACTCGTTTTCTGGAATGACCATCAGAGCTGTCATCATACGGCAACAACCATGAGCACCACTCAGCCAGACACTGCCACATGTCAACATGAACACAGCTGTGAGACACTGATATGCCAAGGTTGGGAAACCTTACTAAGGTGTTTGTACAGTGCTGCCAACATAAGTACACAATGGCAAGTTTCAAACTTAATTGTCAGACCTTATAAATCAGTATTCCAGCTATGTCCTAGGCACTGTCCACATTTGCTAATTTAAGCCCCACAATGACTCTGAGAGTATTGTCCCCCTTTTTAAGGAGAGAATGTAACTTAAAGTAAAGTTAAGCAACTTGTACCAGGTTGCATGACAAGTTGAAAAAAACAAAGTTGAGTTCTGGTTGTCCCAAATCTAAAACCTGCCCCTACTGGCCACTCTGTAGCATGCCCTGTGTGTTACAAGATGGAGTTATGAATGGACTTCCATACACTGCTTTCATGTTTTTATCCTGCTACATAATCTTATCTTTTCTATTGGTTCCCCAAAAGTCACCTGAAGAAATGTATTGTCATTTAAACTTTTTACAGTTTTTAAATATTTATGTACATTTCATCTCTCTGCTTCTGCAGCTAGCAAGGCGATAAATACTTTCTTTGCATAATATTTTATTTTATTCCTCCTACTGAATTCATTCCTAAGGATAAATTCTCACAATTGGTATTATTTTGTCAAGAGATATAAACATAAAATATTGAGTTATTTTAAAAACATTTATATACCTTATAGAATTTTTAGAAGACTTTTAATGAAGGCATAAGGATTATTATATTACATTCTTCAAACATTTCTTATGCATTTTTGCTACATGCTGAGCGCTGAGCTACATGTTAGATATATAAAAACATTAGAAGATCAGATTCCGGTCTTCCTGGCACTCAATTCTATTAGGGTAGAAAATTGTTTATTTATTTTAAATATACATTTGCATCATAAGTCATATGATATGAAAATTCAAACCAATCTTTATAAATCATTAGAAATAAAGAAGGCTAAAGTAGAGAGGTATTTGTGTATTTTCATAAAGTAAGATATCACTTTCAGGGGCCCAGAGCAATCCCAGATCCCAAACTCAGCAGAATGTCCTTGGGCAATTAATCTCTCAGTCTTTTCATCTATGAAATAGATATAAATGTGTTATAGGATTAAGATGATACCTCTTCCCACTAATTCAGTAGTAGTCAGTAACTTTTACCTAATTGAGTGTTATGCTGGAGCCAGCTCAGAAAGACTTGTGATTGCTAAATTTTTAGCAATTTTGCAAGAAGGTTGTTAAACAGAGTCATTATTAAATATTCTTCATGGTGGGAACTCTGACTACAGAAATTGGCAAACACCGCTAATAGAAAATCTTTATTCAGACAGCAGTCATTAAACATCACCAGCATACCACTGGCAATTACTATTCTTATGTGTATTATTACCCTTCGTGTAGGAAAGGTTGTTACAGATGGTGGTCAGTACCCACAAGACTAATGGGTAGCTAAAGAAATTGGCCACGAGGGCTTCTTCTGCATTGCTGACAGTGAAGTGTTCTCTAGATTGGCTAAGAAGCTACTGACTGCATATGCAATGTATAGATACATTTTAGACATTCCCACATAGACAGCTCACTAGCAAACAATGTTGAAGTAGAATTTGAGTAATTTATTACTTGGCTAATAATTATGGAAGGGAAAGAGAAGGGAATTCAGAATAGGCTATGAAAGTAGCATTCGTGATTTTAGACCAAGTCAGTTTCAATTCTCACTCTACCACTTACTAACTTACACTTTGGTCCACTGAACCCCTCTGAATCTTGATTTTCTTGTCTAAGAAAATAGGGATAATAACACTTAACTCATAAAATTGTTGTGAGGATTAAATAAGATACTGTGTTCTCAAGTAACCAACATAAAGTAGGTATTAAATATGACTCTGTCTTTCTCCTTTAAGATGGGAAAGTCTCACGTGTGCCTCCTGTGCTGTTCCTTTCTTCTTCCTCTCAGTGTAAATGAAAGAGACATTACTATCACGGGACATGGTTTCAAAAATCTTCAGGGATGGTATCAGTGCAAAGTGAAAGGATTAGCTTTGGACAGAAAGAGGAGCAATATTTTTGAGGGAGAAGAGAAGGAAGTAAGCCTGGATTTAAATAAAGACAAATTTACAGGTGTGGAGTGGCCAGGTCAAGAAGTTCACACTTGAAAGCTTCTGTCTCCTCCATGAATTGACCAAAAGTTTGTTGTTCAGGAGTCCAGGAGCTGAAGAAGGCAGGTAGGCAGGGGACATGGGAAATTGAGGAGAGTTCCTCGGTGGGAAGTATTACTGAGCATCCCTGAGGACACAGCTTGGATGGAGAGCACATTTGTAAGGAGTCTCCCTGCTATTTGACCCAGCAGGTCCCTGCGCCAGGCATGGGAGTAGAGACAGCACCCAAGTGGAGGATACAGGAATCAAATTGGTAGGACAGGAGCAGGAGAAATGTGAAACAGGAAAGACGACTGTTCTAAAAGGGAATGAAGCAGTGGGTAAGAGAGAGAAAATCTGAAAGCCAAGAGCTCATTTAGAGGCATGAAGAAACAGGATGTGTGCCGAAACCAGAGCTCTGGTGAACTCGAAGAGTAGCAGCCAAGGAGGGTAAAGGTATGGGAGAGCTAGAGAGTGTGGATGGTTGTCAGAAGCTGGAAACAGAGGTGGAATTTCTCAGGCAAAAGTTTTCTGGGTGGTAACAATGGTTTGGACCAAACCAGTGGTATTGAGTACCAAGTTCTCTACAGCAGGAGGCGATGTGGTTGAAGAACAAGATTTGAGGATATAGACAAGATATAAGGCTGGTTTTCCTGGGAGGCTGAAGATGTATCTGAAGGAAATTCAAAGAAGGAAACAGATCCAAAAGTTTGAAATGCCAGTGGAATAAGAAGATATTCCCTCCAAGAAAACACATTTTGCTCACATTGGGATATGTTAGTGTGCGCATGTTTACGTGAATAAATGAATCCTGTTGCTTCATAGCCACATGGCAGTTAAGAAAAGACAAGATATAAAATCCATATGAGAACCACTTAGATGTGGGGAAAATGTAAGGATGAAATACAAGCACTCATTGCAGCTTCATTTGTGGAAGGAAAACACCAGAACTGTCAACAAAAATACTGCAGAATGATTAAAGAGATCATGGACTTACCCATACCGGATGCCCAACACTGATATTAACCTTCTGAAATGGTTCAATTATCCTTTGGGGAGATATAAACTTTTATAAACTTTTATTTTCCAAATTCCAAATCCTAAAACCACAGATACTATATTAACTGGTTACTGAAATGATGGTTATAAAGGCTGCACAGTAACATTAGAAGTACTTGTGGTAATAAATTAAGAAAAAAATCGAAGGTAGGATTTAGTATTTGGGTACAGTATGTTTCTAAGTGTGTAAGAAACAAACTTATAGAAAAATCTAAAATTATGGTAGATTTTATGGGGATCTCTCCCTTCTATGTTCCAGAATTTCCTATAATGTGGCTATGTTAGATTTCAATTAAAAATTGTTACTGTCCAGTATCAACTCCTGTCTAATTTTCAGCAATCCTTTTACTGGATACCAGTGAATTTTTAAAAACAGCTCAAGAAATGAGCTTGTAAACCCTTCCTGCCCTTCCTCCAGCTCTCAATCCAGCTCCATTCTCAGTAGGTGATCTGGGTTGTTTCCCCAGAGGCTAAATCTCTCCCAAGAAGAGAAAGCTACTTGCTTTCTGTCAGCCTCTCTCTCTGCCTTTGCATGCATTTGTCTCCGATATAAGAAAAAAAGCCTCATCCTCTTTCCCAAGGCCAAAGCTTTCTCTGTCTCTGGAGAGAGGGACTCAGTCCAGTGTTCTCTCCAGACCCTTGTTCCCTGACTTCCCCCCTTTTAAATGATGCTTTCATCTCCCTCCTAACTTTGTTAACCTGCTTACTTTTTAGAGACAAAATGTAGCCGTTCAGCTCCTGTTTTAGGATGTGTTCGAAAGCCAAAGTCCCAGGTTTAAATTCTCCCTCCCCAACTAACTAGATGATCTATCTTGCTGTGTCTAAGCTTGCTCCTCTTTAAAATGGGGATAATAATAGTACTTTCCTCATAAGTGCTCAATAAATGTAAGCTTTTATGATTTGTGTTCCTTCATTATTAGGGTGTTCAGTTTGTTTTTCCACCTACAATAAAAGATTTTGGAGATTATTTTAGTTTTATCTTGTTTTACCTTTGTGTGGTGACTAGCAGTCTTAGTTTGCCTGGGAGAGAGCGGTTTCTAGGATGTGGAATTTTCTGTACTAAAACTGGGACAGTCCCAGGCTAATTGCAGTGGCTGGTCACTCTGCCTCCACACCAAAGCCAATGTTTTTTGCATGTAGCAGGTTTCTAAGGAATTATTAATGAATGAGTTTAGATATAAATTACAGGGAAATCATGTGTAAACAAATATTTTCTGTATGAATGTGAACTCCATATGTGCTTTCACAGTGGGATAATTTCTAAAACAGTGAAGTCCCTTTTCCAGTGTTGATATGGCAACTGCTGTATTTAAATACATTCTTTTTTTGACAGATAACATGCCCTGATATTAAAGGTAGGTTTTTCTTTTTTCATTTTACAACACCAATTTTAATCTTCTATAATCATTTACTCATCCTTTGGGGAACTATAAACTTTTAACAACTCTTGTTCAGATTTTAAATCCTAAAATCACATATATCATATTAACTGCCAGATTTCCGTCCATCCTAAGACAACTACTAGATTATAATAAATTGTACTGTGAGTAATTTCTGCAAATTGAAACCCATTACCTTTCTAATTGCTTGTGGTTGAGGATTCCTTATCCCAGAAAAATCCCAGCCAGTAGAATATGGGGTTAAAGCAATTTGTTATCGTGACATCACAAGCTCACTTCTCCCCACTCCCCCAGAGCAAAGCAGCTGGTGCACCAGAACAGCACTGTTTAAAATAAACACTCTTTCCAGTTGGCATTTGCAAGTGATCTTTTTCTTCCCATCATTTAAAATATAAGTGTGAACATATCTTAGAAAAAATGCAAAACAAATGAAAATGAAAACTATTTGGAAAGGTACGGAAGAGAATAATAGGAAAAAAAATACTGACCTCCAAAAAAAGAGTTATGTTTCACCCTTTACCACCCCTGGAAATTCTTCTCAGGTTAGAAACTTTTCCTGAGAGTTTCCCAAAGTTAGAATTCGATCACCTCCTTAAAAAGGTCATCCCATAGGATGTCAGTCCACAAGGGACTTTCAGGAGTCACAGGGATGCCAAGAGGGAAGAAAAAAGTCGTCAGACAAGTACAAATTAACTACAGGCACAGAAGGGATTAGAGGAGCTAGGCAGTAACAGGGTCAGGCTCACTAGCTTTGAGCTATGGCTTAGACCCAGAGTAGCGACCTGACTTGACGAGCCAGTCGGCCTTGCTATTTTTCTCTTTCTCATTTCTGATATGGGAGATGACAGGACACCTACTTCCAAAGGCCATGTGAGGCTTCACAAGAGTTAACTTCACATAGTGCTTAGAACAGGGCCCACACACGCATTACATATGCTATGAATAATTTCCAGATAGAAGGCAACAGGTGACACAAGGTAGGTTGAAAAAACATGCAATGGACATTTAGCAAGAAGAAAATACATCTCGCAAAAGCAGAAATGCAACAAGGAGGGAATGAGCCGCGTTTTGCCGAGTGTGATGAGGCCGTTGGGAAGCACTCGCCAAGCACAGGGGCAGCCCAGCAGAGGGGGTGCAGGAGGGAGCACCCAGGCCACCACGGGGGCACCACCATCTCGTCCCTGGCTGTTTCAGAATAAGGAGGCCTTTGCAAGGCCTGAGGTGAGAACAGCTCGTTACAGATAGGGCACAAGCTCTATGACACAGCGCACGGCTTTGGAATTTGGTTTCAGAATTGCATGGGGGTGAGGGCTGAGCAGAGGAGCGCAGAAGAGCAGTGGAAGAAGCTGAAAAGTCGCCCGGGAAGGTCTGTGACAGCTGAGAAGGCCACAGACACCACCCTAAGGAGCGGGGATCCTTACAGAGGCAGCGTTTCTCCAAGTGTGTTGCGTGGTCTCCTCTGGGTCTCTGCCTTAGATTCTATGACACCATTGATTAAAATTGCAGATTTCTTAGGAAAGAGGCAGGATATTGAGACTAAAGGGAGAGGGCTACAGGAAAAAGAGGCGAAGGAAGCTGCCTTTGGGGAAGAGAAAACACCTCAGGCCTGACCTCTGCCTGCCTGGGGTCTTTCACTGTAGTTTGCAGAGCAACACAGCTAGAAGGCACAATTCACAGCCCTCCCCAGGCCCCCACGGGCTGGCAATCACCACTGGAACCCTTGAATGTATGTTTGAATCTTCTCTTTAGTCCAACCTTCCCTTGCTGCCTCACATCAGGGAAGGAAGCAGCTGTGACCAGTTGTGGGCATAACACACCTTGTGGAGGACCAGGAAGGGCCTCCAGACAACGTGGAATCCCTGCCAGGGCCCTCGCCTCACATGGAACCTATCCGGACAGCCAGCGAGGGGCCCACTTTATTGGCCACACTATGTGGTATAAAAAATAATGCAGTGCCTACAAAAACTCTAACAAAAATGTCAAGAGTTTAAGCTACAGAACTAAGGAAATGAGAAACCCACATTTCTTTTTTTCTTAACTTCTGGTGATAAATCCAGAGAACCTCTCTTATAGCAAATGCCTATACATGGAGCTTTCATTGTGGTTCAGAGGGTGTCTCTTCAAATTCTACTGCTTTGCATTAATTTGTGTTTTGCATTCAGAGAGTCATCTGTACTTTTCTTAATGTGACAGAACCGAGACTGAGTCTGTTGTAAAATCCATCCCTCAAAGTAGCACCTGTAATTGGCTTCCTATTCACCTTCACGTGGCCAAGAGGATGAAACAGTCCCTGCTGGAGCTCAGACTCCTAGAGATAAAAGACACTTGTACTGCTGAAACATAAGGGGTGTGTGTCCCCTCCCGTGCAGACTAATTTGACAATTTTGAGAGGGCCAAGTCCCCTCCCATGCACACGGGGGTCACACATATACATAGTCAACCGAATAATCTTCTTTGTAAAATCAATAAAGAATTCGGGAAAGCATGTGTTTTAAAATTAAATAAAGATTCAATGCTTTCTCTGTTAGAAAGGCTTAGAAAGTGTCTGACTCATTATACATCTTCTGGAATGTGTTTTATGTGAAGGTAGATCCTAGAACTTTTAACAAAAACTTTAAAGGTACTCATACAAGGAGTTTGTGAAGATCAGGGTGCAGAGAAGAGAGGGGTGTGCTGAGACACAAGGAGGGCTGGAGTAGGTGAACCAAGAGGAAATACAAAAAACTCTCCAAAATGAACTTCAACAAAATGCCCACTTAGCTTCTAATTCTAGAAAAGATGTGGCAGGGGTCAACCACTTTATTTTGAAAGAGTTGCATTTATTTTTTAGGTTTTATTTTCTCTGCTTTCAGGCTCTGCCACTATTTCCAGGGCTTGCCTCTGAGTGTTACTGGTGCTTTACACACACTTTACCTTGTCCTCATGAGACTTCTTTAGCACTTGGCTTTGGGGTGAGAAGCCTGTGAATGGCTTAAGGTGCAGACGTAGCCCACAAAACCAGACAGGGAGACTCTGCAAGCACTGAGAGAGATCCAGTTCTATTATTCTATCACCATCTAATTTAAAAGGCCCTTAAAATATGCTCTGAGCGTATGCTATCAGAGTACTTAAAATTACAAAATGGGAAGGAACTGGCAATAAAATGCTTTAAGAATGATCACTGAGTTGTATGCGAAATTGTATGTAGTGGTTTAAGACACTAGGAAGCCCATGGGTGACAGGTGTGATTTTCTCCAAGGAATTTTGCAACAAATAGTAGTAGCTCTAGGTCTATGGGGGTGGCTTGTGATATAAGTCACCTATGGCAGAAACAGGAGAGTTGTAGCAAGTAGTTTGGGAGAGGGCAACGTAAGCAGAAGGAGGAAACTTCTGGACTGCAGGAATATAAATTGGAAAAAGAAAAAGACTCCAAATTTTTCAGTCTTTATGGAACTGTCAGGAGCAGCACTAATTTTCAGTTAGCTAAGTGAGTTATAGAAAAAGGACTTTTCTGTGTTTCCTTATTTATTCAATAAATTTATACTTGAAGTCGCCATGTGCCAGGCAGTCTTCTGTATGCTGAGAATAGTTAGTGAACAAACTAAGGAAAAGCCCCGTGCTCGTGGAGCCTACTTGTGTTCTAGTGAGCAGAAGACAAGTACCACCCAACTAAACAAAGGTGTCATGATGTGTCCATGTCCAGAGAGGGAGATGAAGGCTCCAAGGAAAAATACATGAACAATGAAGCTTGGTGGGTGGGCTGGTGTTGCTAATTTACAAGGGATGGTCACTGACCCTGGAGCAAAGCCCTGGGAGGACTGAGAGGGTGACGGTGCAACCACTTGTGGCAAGGTCAGTATAGGCGCAGGGAAGTTAAAACACATCAGGGTGACTGTAAGTTGATTGGGAATTACAAGCCCTGACCTTTTATAAATTTACTGTGTGTTGGTGGCCTCTGGAATATGGAAGCACAGCTAAAAAAGGAAAGCTGGGCTTTCTTTAACACGGTGTGGCTGCACATTTTCTAGCACTTTAAAGTCACCCTTCTTAGGAAGGCAGCGCAGCATGTCAGAAGAGCCAGCCTTTGGCATCTCACAGTTTGGAGTCTAGATTATAGTTCCAGCCTGGTGACTGTGACAGGCTGAGCAAGTGACTTAACCTCCTTTAAAAATAAAAATGGTAATGTCAGTCTTAAAGCACCGAGCACAACTGCTGGTGAGAATGTAAACCAGTCCAGCCACGATAGAAAACAGAGATTCCTCAAAAAATTAAAACCAGCTCTACCCTATGATCCATCAGTCTCCCTTCTGGGTTTATGTCCAAAGCAAATGAAAAAGCAAAGAGATGCGTCTGCACTCACATGCTCACTGCAGTGTTATTCACAGTGCACACACAACGGAGGCCACCCCAGAGCCCCTCAGCGGGTGAGCAGGGGAAGAACAGGTGGCGCACAAAGGAGTATCACTCATCCTTACTAAAGAAGGAAGTCCTACCATTTCCAACAACATAGATGAGCCTAGAGGGCAATTAGGCTGAGACACAGACAGACAAATGCTGCATGATTTCATTTTATACATAAAATCTAAAAAAGTTAAACTCACACAAACAGTGTGTAGAATAGTGGTTGTCAGGGACTGGGAAATAGGAGGATGTCAGGCAAAGGGGACAAAATTTTTGTTACAAGATGAATGATGAATGACTACTAGGGATCTAACATATAGCATGGTGACAATAGTTAATAATTATGTATCGTTTACATGAGATTTGTTAAGTGTCATCACCACATGTACACACACACACAAATGGTGGATGGTGATGTGTCAATTAAACTGTACACAATATATACATATATTAAGTCATTATATGCTATACCTTGAATATATGCAATTTTTATTTGTCAATTAAATATTTTAAAATAAGACAGTACTCTTTCACTAGGTTCTAGTTCAAAGCAAATCTTGCTAAATGAGGATATTCTTAATCCTATTTTCTTTCTGTATTGAGATGAGAAAATGTTGGTTCCAATACTTTCACAAGATTTTTTACCTACAAAAATTGAAAAAAGCACAAAGTAGAATTCCTATCTCCCCACATCTTGATTGCTTGCCCCTTCTCTCCTCTCTCAGGAAAGACATTTTAAATGTATTATTGGAAATTGAGGCTTGGAGCATTGAAATGAATTGTTCATTGCAGTGCAAAAAACAAGCATTGATATCTCTGATATCTCCTCCCTCATTGTTTTCTCTTCACATTTAACATTTATCTTACTTATTTTTCCCTATCATTGACATGTACAGTACACGATTAGTCACATATTAAGAAAGACTAAATACAAGTGAATTCAATTAAAAAATTATGAAATATCTATCATGTATAAATAACATGAGGTAAATAAAAGGGTAAGTGGGAACCACATCCACTGTCAAGTTTACTGTCTAGATATAAGCACACATAATCTAATGCAGGCAGCAGCGACATGAACAGAGGTCTGCAGAGCAAATGGCATAAGCCCTTGCAGAGGCTGAGAGGTGGACTGGCGTGGGCCAGGCCTAAAGGGAGGGAGGACCCAAAAGGTGGTCATGTCAGCAGGAATGAGAGAGGATACTGCTGGAGGGAGAAACGAAAATAGGAGGCCCTGGAGGAAGAATGCGAGGGAGAGAGGAAGGTAAAGGGTGCCGAGGACAGTATGTCAGAATGGCAAAATCTTAGTAGTTATTTTGATATCAGGAACCAAACTGAATGATGAGAACAATTCTGGGAACAGTCGGAAACTTCATTATTAGACTCCTCTTTATGTGGGGATTGATCTCTGCCTTGAATCCTTTAGGGTAATAGGCTATGGGACACATCCCATTTCTTTCTTTCTTTCTTTTTTTTTTGTATTAAATCATAGCTGTGTACATTAATGCAGTTATGGGGCACCATCCACTGGTTTTATAGACTGTTTGACATATTTTCATCACACTGGTTAACTAGCCTTCCTGGCATTTTCTTAGTTATTGTGTTAAGACATTTCCATTCCACATTTACTAAGTTTCACATGTACCCTTGTAAGATGCACCATAGGTGTAATCCCACCAATCACCCTCATCCCATTTCTATCTACACAGCTTGAATTTGGCTCAGATGATAAAAGGACACTCAGATAAGGTAAGGGCTCAGAAGAAAATGACTTTTCCACTCTCTGGTCCTGGTCTTATTCTAATCCACTCTAAGATGCTTAGATCAAGCTTTCCTCATTCTTGTGGACCATTTAGACACAGGTATGAAATATTCATGGAGACTGGGCAGTTCAAATTAGAAATAAAGATCTGTTGTCATCCCAGCCCTTCAATATCATTTAAGGCCTTAATGCCCACTTCATGGTTTTCTGGGTAAAGACAAAAACTTGATCTCTCTTATCCACCTTGTTCCTTCTCTAAAAAAATCAGTCTTGATTCTATGTGCAGATTTAAAAATGTTTTGAAGGAGGGAATCTGAGTAGCAGAAAAATAACTATAAATACACTTGGTAGAATTTGAATAATTTTCAACTTTCTGCAGCATACGCAGACAATAGCCAAGTAAAATTATAAATCATGGCATGCCACTTGAGGATTTTGTTGAAAGAAAAATGTCATCTCAAATCTCAGACAAAAGGTGAGCTATAAATAAATACCTATATATTCTCAAGTTACAGTTTCTGAAGTTGTTTCACCACACAAAGGGGGATCTTGTTAGAGTATCCTGTTAGCATTCCAGCTATAAGAGCTCATTGAAAACCAGACATTCTGCTACTTGTACACAAAAAAGTTTCACATTTTTTCTTATGCAGCTAAAACAAACATTCATGGGTTTTGGAAACATGCCACTTGCCCTGGTAAATGAAACTATAGAACTGGCACTTCCCAAAGATCCTAACGAGTAACTAATGTTCATCATGAACACATGGGAACTGAGTCCTCGAGTGCTTAAATAATTTGTCCTGCTGGTCCAGCACAGGGGATCCATCCAAGATGGATGATCACATATCTCCTAGGCATAGCACTTGCAAAGTACCATCTTTGGAACTAGAATGGACTCAATCATCTTCCCCTATAGTTTCTGACATGGATTTGCATGCATAAACCTATGTTAATTTTTTGGCCCCTTGGTGTTTGGAAGTCCCTGTTTAATTTTTTTCTAAAGAAAATAATTATCTGAAAAAAGTTGCACCCTCTCCTTCCCTCCCACCTTCCTCCCTCATTGAGAGAATTATTTTTTATCCTAGAACTACTGAGTTAAATTGAAAGACATTCTGAGAATAACAGGCTTTCAAGCTCCAGCAGCTAATTTGATAAGATGACAAACAGAGGAAAGGAAGTATGTAGGAGAGACTTATGCCTCCTATTTGTCTGAGATTCCTTTTGCATTAACCGCCTACTCTCTGCCTCGTTTATAATTCTTCCCGACAGAATGCAACTTGGCATCGTCAACAAGGACTTATCAGAATTGCAGTATAGTTTCAGACTACAGATTAGAGCAAGTGAAGACCAGAACAAGAAAAAAAATGGTGACTTCCATAGCACCTTGTCACCTATATTTCACCTTCTTACTTCTATACAAACATTGATGCTCATCACAAGGAATGAATTAAACAAATACAGTGACCCAGGTTTGTTCACAGGCCTCAAAGACACTCTTCCATGGCCTGACCAGCCTTTTTGAGAATAGATGTTTTCCCTTCTGATTTGACATCCATATACACACGGGAACACAGCTGGACAATGGATCTGAGATAATTTTTTCTGTGAAAGAGGACATAGCAAATGTTCAAACAAGAAACGTCAAAGGAGATCCTAGAATCTGCTCTAGCATATCAAGAATGTCCATATATTTAATGTAGGTGACAGCTATAAAATATAAATAACCAACCAAATAGGAAAAATAGTTTTAATTATTGGGATTAATAATATATTGGTGAAAGCTATTTATTGCAATTGATACAAAGGAATATTGAGACATCATTGTGTGGTGTTGAGATGATTATCAGATAAGATGGGCTCCTGAGAAATGTCCCCTTATTAATAATTGACTGTAGGAAGAAAGCAAGGGGTAAGATAGACAAGAGGAGAAAATCTGCACACCCCAACGAAGACTGAGGCTCTTAGAAGGGAAACCCCATAAACGTTGCATGATTCCCTAAAAAAAGCCAAACTGAAATATGGTACCAATACCCAGAAATCTCTGTACATTAACAGTGTGCCAATGAAAAAGAAAATTGGTTAAAAAAAAAAGAAAAAACTGAAAATACATATAATCCAGTGGAAACCTGGTCCAGGTATTGCTGCAAGGACTTGACAACTACCTGTCAGTCCTCATGACACTCCTATGAGAATGTACAACCTCCAACGGTGAGTCCTACTTTCTGCGTTTCCCTCTACTCCTACATCTCAGCAGTGTACTTCTTCCCTTGCTTGATAATTATTTGATATCCCTTTTTAAAGTATTATAGTCCTAATTTTTTTTATTAGATGACTGGTAAACACAAAGAAGGTATACTATTTATAATAAGGAATAAATTTTTGTATCGGTTGACTAGCCAACTAGCCAAGCTTCTGCTTAGTTCATCAAGTTATAAAGTCAGTGATCTTATATTCCTGAAAAATGTTAAACATACAAAATAGAATACTGCAATAAGCTCCCGAGTATCTATTACCCAGGTTTAAATATTGTTGAAATTTCCTACACTTTGTCTCTCTGTCTCACTCTCCCTTTCAAGACCCCTCTCTATCCCCTCCCTTTACCTCCCTTCCTCCTGACTCTCTTTCTCTCTCCCCTCTTCTTAATTTATTATAAAATAATCCCAGACATCACGTCATTTCACCCCAAGAATTTTAATATCAATCTCTAAATTACCATAAAAGTTTTCTTTAGTAATTATGGCCTAACCACAATGTCGTTATTACAACTGAGAAAAGTAACAATAATGTTTTGTATCATCTAATACCTATCCATACTCAAGTCTTCCTCATGGTCTCAGTTGGTTTGAATCAGGAGTCAAATGAAGTTCACACACTATGTTTGGTTGTTATGTCCTCAAAGTGTTGTTTAATATAGAGTAGATGCCTCTTCTTTCCTGTTAGAATATTTTTTCATTTAAATGACTTATTGAAGAATCTGAGTCAGTTGTCTCACAGAATATCACACAGTTTTTCTAGTCGGTTCTTTATGAGGTCATTTCATTAGATTCTTCTATTTTCTGTAAATGGAAGTTAGGTACAAACACTTGATTAGATTTGGATTTTACTAGGTGGCATGGGTGTGATGTGAGCTGAATTACATCAAGAGGACACCATCTTACTGATGCAGGATTGACCAATTGATTGATCTATCTAGGTGATGAAAGCTTGGTATAATTTCCCATCAACATTTCATCTGATGGTTTCATTTATTGAAAACTAGATTAGATCATTATCCATGAGGGTCATGCATGGGGTTGCAAAATTCCATTGGGGTTGCAAAATTGTGATTTTTCTAGTTATACCTTTCTTTCCATATTTATTGTTTGGAATCTTATAAAAAAGAAATTTCCCTCTTTGGCTAGGTTTATTTGGTTGCCCCCAAATATAATTCATACTGGAGAAACATAA
Organism: Loris lydekkerianus; assembly: GCA_963574355.1. Lineage (NCBI taxonomy): Eukaryota > Metazoa > Chordata > Mammalia > Primates > Lorisidae > Loris > Loris lydekkerianus. The sequence continues at coordinate 55,031 of CAUYPK010096980.1, forward strand.
TATTTATTTACCCAGAGTTCTAGGATGCCTAGCCTGGCCATCCACATAGGGTTTTAATGGGGGAGGCAAATAAAAAACAGATACAATGGTTTAATTAAATATTATAAATTGGAATAAACCAGATGAAAGAAAAAGAATCAGGTGTAGTTTGAGAGAATAATGGTAGTTGGGAAGGACTTCTATAAGGTGCTACTGTATTAAGCTAATATTCAAATGATGAGAGAGAGCCTGCCAGGTGAAGATGATGATGAAAAACATCCTAGATATAAGAAATAGCAAATGTAAAGGCCCTTAGGCAAAAATAAACAAAAAAGAGATTTGTATGTTCAGGGAATTGACAGAAGGTTGATGGCTGACACAATTGTGAACAGACAAGGGCCAAATCACATAGGACTTTGGAGTAAAGATATAAAAATGTGATAAGGAGTTGGAATATTACTTAAGGTGTAATTGGATGCTACTGAATAAAGGGAATAGTGTGATAAAATTTAGGCTTTAGTAAGTTTACATTGGCTGCTTTGTGGAGATTATACGAGAGCAGGCAGGGAACTCCATGTAGGAGGATATGGTGTAACCCTAGTGAGAGACAGTGCTGGCTTAGGCTAAGGTGTTGGCAATGATGATGAATAAAAGTTACATATTTAAGAAACATTCTTGAAGACAGGCTCAATAAAATTCAGTGGCAGATCATATGTGGACAGGGATGATGAACTGGTGGTAAAGAAAGGAAGGAATGACTTCTGGGATTCTCTCTGGACAGTTCAGTGGTGACTTTCTGACATAAAGAAGAGGGAGAGGAGGAAGGTTATCAATATGATTATAGAAAGGTTATCAATATAATTGTAGAAAGGTGGTGGGGTGTGACGTTATAGGGTGCAACCATAATCTGACTCACCACAAGGAGATCATTCCCTCTTGCCTTGCCAGTTTGAATTTGGAGGCTGCTTTGTTCATGAGCTGGAGCATTTATTCTCAATGTCCACTTTAGTTGATTCTATTGTTAGTACACACACCTCTAAAACCTTTGGGAAAATGCTGTTAACCAGTCTGTGTTTTCAATGTTAATGTGCATTTTCATTTTTTACTGTATCTTCATAGATACTTTAATGGAAAATTAGATGCAATTGCATGTAAGAATACTAGCTAAGCATCGTTTTAAACTAGAAGTCTACTATTTGGTTTTTAAAAATGATATTACTAAGGGAGACTTTATTCACATGTATGAGTAAAGCTGAGAGTGTGATTGTGTTTTTGATATTTTTCTTCATATCCTGCACAGAGAATATCAGACTCATAGCTCAGAGGGAATAACACCAGACTTGAACCTCTATGACATGATTTTACAGAGTTTTATTTCATGTAATATATCTCAAAGTGGTATCGAAAAGATTAAATCAGACACCATATATCACATCTGGCACATCAATACTTTTCTTCTTCCTTTCTCATCTTTTTCTGACTTTTATCAAGTATATGATGCTCTGGAAGCTCCTCAGAAATTGATTTCATTCATGCAGCTCTGTTTTTAACCTTATAGGAAGTAATTTAACATTTTCATTCTTTCCTATTTTAAACTGGAGACTATTTATTAATAGAACAGGCATAACAGCGTCGAACTTAAGAACCAGAATGCTGAACCAGACAGCCTTTTAGCTCTATCTCCTACTATCCACGCTACCAGAGAAAGTTACTTAACCTCTACATAGGTCAGATTTTTCATCTGTAAAATGAGAATAATTACGGTTCCCACTCTATAGGATTACTACAATGATCCAATGAGTTAGTGTATGTAAAATGTTTAGAAGAACACTTAGAACATAGCAATTCACTATAAGTTTCAGCTGTTATAATTAGCACTATGCCCTAGATAGTAATTTGAAGTAGAATGTAATTTAAAATAGAATGAAATTCACTTTCTAGTAAAAATAATATAAAAATTAAAAAATATATATATTCCTCTTAAATTTCTCCTCTACAATACAAAGTACCACAGATAATGAAGCAACCATGGAATACCATGATAAGTCATTAGGACTCAGAATTTTATACCCAGCCCAGCTAGAATTCATGTGCAAAAGCTATAAAAGTACATTTTCAGATATTCAAGTAAATAATCCTTTTGCCTATTTTAAAAAATTGAAATAGAATAAATATAAAAATAAAAATGGGAAAACCATATTATAAAAAGGGGTAAAAATAAATAAAAATAATACAATTGTATTAAATCAAATTAATTGTTAAAAGTTCACAAAATTGAACATAGATGTCAAAATTAGTTCTTGAAAGACAAGTTTTAAAATGCAAAAGAAAAAAAATAGAAACAGCAATTGGGGTTCCTTGGCCCAGATTATATTAATAGAGACTGAGGAGTGAGGAATGAGACAGATGAGAAATTTAAGAGAATAAAAACTGTATCTACCCTAGCTCACATTGTAGTCCCAATACAAGACCATTATCTAGTAAGGAGTAGGTCTTTAATATATATTTATTGAATGAGTGAAAATGTATTCAAAATATTGCAGAGGAATAAATCAAAGATGCAATTACAGTTTTTATTTTTAAAACTACACATATATTTTAACCACCAACAGGATAACAATTGAATTTTTTATTTTATTTTAATTTACTTAAGAATTTACTTATATTTAATGAGAGGGAGAGCAATTTATACAATAAGAGAGAAAGCAAGGGAAATAATAAAGTATGAGAAACACAGGCAAAAGACAAAGCAAGAGAAAATCAAACTTAATAATACTTTGTTATTATAATCATTAGGAACCCTTGATTAAAGTAAAAGACTTGTATTTCTATTTAAAAGGAAATTCAACTATACACTGTTTATAAAATGATCACTTAAAATGACTTAGAAATGTGGAAAATAAAATTTTGCAACAGGTATTTATCAGAGAAACAAAGACTAAAGGACAAATAATATGAATATTTGATCAATTGATTTATATAAAATTTATTTGTATCAAAAAAAGATTATAACTTCTTTTCAAGCGTCCATAGAATGTTGGCACAAATAAATTATATTCATCTATGAAACCAAAAAGTAATACCCAAACAAATACCCAAAATTAACAACTGTAAAAGCTATACTTTATGGGCTCAATTTAACAATATAAAAAATTATTGTTTTAGTATTTATTGCTTGTAGAATTCTCACTATATTGCTTCTCGGCCTTTCAGCTAAGATCAAGTATAAAATTCTCACTATATAGACTTTAAAATGCCATTCTAAATAATAGTTGAGTCAAAAGAAAAAATATGAAATCACAAAGTTGTTTGTTTTTGTTTTTTTTTTTTCCCCACAGCAGAGAGAGAGTTTATTATGTATAACAGGAAGCAGGGAGAATTCTCTCAAACCTGCCTCTTGGAGATTTGGGGTGACAAGGTTTTAAAGACGGGTTGGTGGGCAGCGAACTACACCTAGGTTCAGAAAAGGTGATGATATTTAAGGAGAAAAGTCAAAAATCTTTACAACTGCCAGCTGTGCGCTCTAGAGTAGAAATTGTACAGAAGCAAACAAAGGGACAGTGACTATTGTCAAGCAAATGAGGGGACAATGGCTGATTATTATCATTATTTTAATTAAGCCTGTTCCTTCACGGAATTTTGATTATTATTTTAGTTAGGCCTGTTCCTTCACAGAGCTTTGGGGCCTCATTCTAGTTATTGCATTGCACCCCTTCTTCAATTTGTAAGAGCGGTTTCATTAATACTTATCTCACAAGATTTTTCAGATTAAATTTTTAAAAATTAGTGTAAGACAGGAGAAACCATAAAAGTGTAGGGTGTAGGGTGTGATTCTCTCTGCATCCTCTTTAAAATCAGATGGCAAAATTACCCAAACAGACAAATCTTATATTGGTTTGTGTAAGTTAGCAAACAGCTTTTAGTTGCAGTAGAATTTCCAGAATCTTTTCTTGCCTTTACATTCATTTTATAACAGGAAGATTCTATATTTTTAGTTGAAAGGTTGATGACAGATACTTCACCTGAAAGGGGTTTTCTTGGTAATGATGACTTATTAATGTAGAAATATAGAAGACCCACTTAATGATTGACTTCTGTTAATTTGTTCTTTGATAGCAATAATCTCTGCAATAGTTTGAGCCAGTGTCATTTTACAAATCAGAACCAATCATGCACCTTTGAAGACTTGTTTATGTCTATGTGAGGAGTTTGATGCAGACTTGACCGGAAGCCAGATCTCCTACCTGGAACTGCCCTACTTATTCCTTTAAATGTTAATACCTGTTAAGTATTGTTCACACACATTTACATGCACCCCTGTATAATTTTTTGTCTAACTGCTAAAGTATACGCTGTCTGCTTCTCTAATCTTCCATAGTTTTTTTTCAACAAAAGCAATTAAATCACAAGGTTTATCACACTTAGCTTCTGTGGTACTTAATCTGCCTTGTGACACCAATTTAATCTCCTCCATAGGCATTCCTGTAGTCAACATATATTTAAGAGCAATTTATACAAATACTTGCTCGGTACTCTGATTAAGGTGCTAAGATTTCCTTTAATCCTCCCCACTTCCCAAGCAGAGGGTACTTTAAAAAAAATCTTGGCTGACACGCACTTTTCACATCTCTTAAGTCACTTGGCACATTCGACCTAATTTATAGGTCATCTTGTATTTTTTTCTAGACTAGAGTAAGGAAATGAGAAAAGAGGTTTTGTCTTTCAAGCCTCTATCAGAGGGCCTGGCACATATAGAGACTTAAATATTTGTTCAATAATGATTGTAAGCTCTTTGAGGGAAAAGATTTGTCTGAAGTTGTTGGGAAGCAACATCTGAGCTAGAGATTGTGATTTATTCCAATGTATGCCTCTTGGAATTATACAATGGGACTTTTTTTTTTATTATTATTAAAGCTTTTTTGTAGTCTATACAATCTAAATCCTAAAACCTTTTCTTTTTTTTTTTTAAACTGGATATTTCCAGAAATCAACACATGATGAATACCTGGAAATCAAATGACTATCCAAAGAAGAGCCCAGACTCCCAAGCAAAATGCCAAAATGGCAGCACACACTACCCAATAGAAACAACATTCACATCCCTGATACTCCCTCCTCCCAAATGAGTTCACCATCGAGTGCCCCCACCCAGAGTAGCAGACCCAAGCTGCATCTGGAGTTGGACATGTCAGAACCCAGGAATGGTGATCCACCATTGAGATCTAGTCAAGTTCTTTCATTCTGCAATGAAACTGCTGCAAGTTTAGATTCAAACTTATGAAACAAAAGTGTCAGAACTACCTTTATCTGATACATAATGTCTGCCAAAAACACAGTCTGTTTTCAATTTGCTGCTGATAGCACTGGCTTCCTGAATCATCAGTGAGAGTTTCATGATCCTCCAATCTGTCTGAATTCTGAAAGTTTTATCTCCATTATCAGGTTCTGTTGTAGAATTTCTATTTCTTTAGCAATTTTTGTTTTTCAGTTACTAAAGCTTCTAGAATTCTTGCATGGTGGATGTGAAGGTCCTCTAGAGTCTGCTTTGTCGCCAAAGTCTCCATTTCGAATCGCTTTTTGTTGACATATATTTCCTGTTTAAGATGCTTCTTTGCCTTTTCTAACGCGTCAGTTTTGTGATGAGGCTTTTGGTTCTCTATGTCCTGCATTCTCTTCCTTTGAGACTCTCCTTTCAGCTCTGCTCCCACCTTTTAGTGTGCTCCCATGGGCAGCTCTTTGAGAAGAAAGCTGTTGCTGAGCCATTTCCTTTGAGTTTGGGTTTCTCACATCATTTCTTCCTTTGCTTTCAACAGTGCCTCTTCTATTTCTGCTTCAAGCTGTGATCTCTGTGCCATGAGCAACTTGTTTTTTGCAAATTCAAAGTATTTTGGATCCTCACTTATAAGATTATCTCTACCTGATTGTCTTTTCCCTTTCTAGACTTCCATTGTATGATTAAAAGTATGATCTGCACCAAAAATCACCCGATCACCATGATGTGTTACTGCAGGTTCCATAACTGCAGTCTATTTTAGTACGATGTTGTAAGACATTTTTCTGCTGTTTTTCAGTTTTGTCTTCCAACCCACTACCAGGCAAAGATGATTCTTTGTTCCTTGTTAGTTCTTCTCTGAAGTGCCAATTTACCTACAGGGTTAGGGGTAAGGGATGTATCTTCTGTTGTTTTACAGGCAGAAATAACATAAGTGCTATTCTTGTCTTTGGTTTGACTTGCAGATCTCAATAATGGATCACCATTCCTACACTCTTGACACAGGGACATCAAATGCAGCTCAGGTTTGCCACTGTGGGTGAATGTGCCCACTGGTCAGCTCCCTTGAGAAGAAGGAACACCAAGGACAGCACTGCCATCTCCATCATGAGTAATGTGCACAGACACCCTGGCAGACCACTACTTTCAGAAAGAATGTTGCTAAAGCTAAGCTTCTCCCCAGTCACCCAACGACCAGTCATCTCCCAGCCTCCAAAAACATCCCTTAAACACCACCTGTCCTGACTCCCCCTACAGCAAAAACCTTACAAAATCTTTACAAGATAAAGAAAGTAAGGACACTGGTAGTTAGATTTAAGGCACAACTGAATTAGAAACAGATTCAAAACATTAATTTTGTTTCTAAAATACTAATTTGTTAAAATGAATTGAAGAAATAACAAATGGAACAACAAAATACATCTAAAGTTAACAGGCAAAGTAAATACTAAATAACAATATTAAAGTGTATTGATTATAAAATACAGAATTGATTAAGGCAATAGCTGATTGTTATAAAAAATTAAATTAACAAAAGTAGAAATGTTAAATGTAATAATAGAAGATATGCCGAGAAATTTTTAAGCAAAATAATATGCTGGTTAATGTGAAGGTATTCGCTGATATATTCTGGGAAATAAACACCAGAATTAACTTATGACAATGTAGAAAACCTGAATATTTAATAACCATGGAATAAGTGGAAAAGGTATTTTAAAATATAAGAAAAGATTTTATGGATGAACAATTTCATTAAACCTCAGTCAGAAACAAAAAATGGGGAAATAACAACAGATACCACAGAGATATAAGAGATTATTTCTGACTACTACCAAAAACTCTATGCCCAGAAATTTGACAATGTGGAGGAAATCAACCAATACCTGGAATCATACCATCTCCCTAGACTTAACCAGGAAGAAATAGATCTCTTGAACAGACCAATATCAAACACTGAGATTGAAGAAATAATAAGAAAAACCTTCTGACACAGAAAAGCCCTGGACAAGATGGCTTCACACAAGAATTCTATGAAGCCTTCAAAGATGAGCTTGCCTACTCTGCAGAATCTTCCAAAACATTGACAAGGAAGGAACCTGCCCCCAACACATTCTATAAAGTATATGTCATCCTCATTCTAAAACCAGGAAAGAACCTAACTGAAAAGGAGAACTACATATTTTACTAATTTTACTAATGAATATTGGTGCAAAAATATTCAATAAAGTCTTGGCTAGTAAATTTCAGCTATACATTAAAAAAATTATATACCACAATCAAGTAGGCTTCATCCCAGGGATTCAAGGCTGGTTTAATATATGAAAATCCATAAATGTAATTTACCATGTTAATAGAAGTAAAAAATACTATATAATCCTCTCAATAGATGCAGAAAAAAATTTGAAAAAATTCAGCATCTTTTCTCTATCAGGAATACTCAAGAAAATAGACATAGGTGGCACATTTCTTAAGCTGACTAGAGCCATCTATGACAAAGCCATAGCTATATCATACTGAATGGAATAAAACTGAAAGTTTTCCACTTAGAACTGAAATCATACAATGATGCCCACTATCACCACTACTATTCAACATAGTTCTGGATGTTCTAGCCAATGCCATCAGGCAAGAGAAGAAAATAAAGGGCATCCAAATGGAGACAAGTAGGTCAAACTCTCTTTGCTGATGATCTGAGCTTATACTTAGAAAACCCCAGAAACTCAAGTACGAAACTCCTGGAAGTGATCGAGAAATACAGTAACATCTCAGGGTATAAAATCAGTGTCCATAAATCAGTAGTTCTTGTATATGCCAAGTTGAGAAGCAAATGAAGGACACAATTCCCTTCACAGTAGCTGCAAAGAAAATGAAATACCTAGTAATATACCTAACAAAAGAGGCAAAGGAAATCTACAAAGAGAATTATGAAGTCCTAAAAGAAATTGCAGAAAACACTAACAATGGAAGCACATACCATATTCTTGGCTGGGAAGACTCAACATTGTTAAAATGTCTATTCTACCCAAAGCGATCTACAGATTCAAGGCAATTCTCATTAAAATACCAATAACACACTTTGAACAAGTGGAAAAAATACTAAATCCTTTTGTATGGAGTCAGAAAAAAAACCCACATGGCCAAGGCAATTCTTAGTAATAAAAACGAAACCAGAGGCATCACTCACTAACAGACTTCAGGTTATAATTCAAGTCCACAGTGAACAAAATAGCATGGTATTAACACAAAAATAGAGACATGGACATGTAGAACAAAATATAAAAAGCCAAGAGACAAAATCACTCTCTTATTGCTGTCTGATCTTTGATAAACCAAACAAAAGCATACAGTGGGAAAAAGAATCCCTATTCAACAAATGGTGCTGGGAGAACTGGATATCCACATGTAAAAGACTGAAACTGGACTCATACCTTTCAAAATAGATTGGACTCATACATTGAAAAATAGATTCAAGATGGATAAAAGACATAAATCTAAGACATGAAACAATAAAAATCTTAGAAGAAAGTGTGAGGAAAACACTTAGTGATATTAGATTGGGGAAAGATTTTATGAAGAAGAATTCTGTGGCAATTGCAACAATAAAAATAATGGAGTGGGACTTACTGAAGCTGAAAAACTTCAGCACAGCTCAGGACACAGTAATTAAAGCAAATAGACAACCTTCAGAAGGAGATAAGATATTTGCATGGTATGAATCTGACAAAGGGTTGATAACTAGAATCTACAGAGAACTGAAATTAATCAACAAAAAAAGGAGCAAACAATCCCATATCCCACTGGACAAGAGACACGGACAGAACCTACTCAGAGGAAGACAGACAAATGGCTGACAAACATTTGAAAAAATGCTCATCATCCCTGATTATCAGAAAAATGCAAATTAAAACCACCCTGAGATATCACCTAACCCCTGTGAGAATAACCCACATCACAAAGTCTCAAAGCTGCTGATGCAGGCATGGAAGTGAAGAGAAGTGGGACTGCAAACTAATACAACCTCCTTGAAAAGAAGTATGGAGAGTCCTCAAAGAACTCAAATTACATCTACCAATGGATCCTGCAATCCCATTACTAGTCATCTACCCAGTAGAAGAAAAATCAGTTTACAAGGATATTTGCACTAGACTGTTTATTGCAGATAAATTTACAATTGTCAAAATGTAGAAACAACCTAAATGCCCACTGATCCAGGAATGGATTAACAAGCTGTGGTATATGTATGCCATGGAATACTATTCAGCCGTTAAAGAGGTGGAGACTTTACATATTTTGTATTAACGTGGATGGAGCTGAAACATTCTTCTTAGTAAAGTATCACAAGAATGAGAAGCAAGTATCCAAAGTACTCAATACTAATGTGAAGCCAGTAGATGATCTAACACATTCCCACATAAGAGAAAAACTGACATCAATTCCAGGTGGGGGGAAGGTGAGCCAGGAAAAGGGGAAAGTAGCGGGCGATGGGTGTGTTCCCACTCAATGGGCACATCTTGGGAGCGTGACACAATTATAATAGCAACTCTAACAAATCAAACATTGTAACCCATTTCTTTGTACCTTCAAATTAACCTGAAATATACAAAAAGAAATGAATAGGCGTTGCTACAAAGTGAGGCAGAGAATTTTATACATTGATTATAATTTAGAAACACTGTCATTCATAGACTGAAAAAGAGGTAACCTGCCATCATTGACAGATTTCACGTCTATAGAAGCCTCATTAGATAAATTAGTGATCACTGTATTTTATTGTGAAAGTACAACACTTTGTCACTTTTCAGTGTCAAAAGCTCAGAATTGTTGGTCTTTAGGAAGAAAAGACCAACACTGCACTTTTAGCTTATAACATGAAAGAATTCTTACTAACATCTTTTACCATAACACATGAATGGCATATAATTTTAAATATGTAAATATGTATTTTAGGCACATATGTAGAAGCCTATGTATTTGAAAATGATTCTTGTCCAAATTCAGGAAACCATTTGGAAGTTTTTCTTGTAATTATAATCACGTAGCTTAAACATCAATCAAAGGGAATGAATAAAGAATTCCCTTGATTCCAACAAGTTTCCCTTCCTTTCTCTTCCTTCTAAAATCATTACAATGAAGTTACAAAAGAATTGACTTCCCTTCCTTCTCTTCTAATTACCCACTCTTTGGTTTAGTTGGCAACGGTGACATTTGCATAACCAATAACTCTTTCAAAGAAAATTGTGATGTGGGAGATGTAGAAAGGTCTAAAAAAGACCCTGTGATCTTTGTGGGTCCATCCACTCTAACCGAAGCCTCCCAGGCATGAATGGCCCACGTGGTTCACAGGGAAGCACATGCATGGAATATTCCTTTCCTATTCATCCCTTTTCTACTGGCACAAGTCAGAGGTGTCGTTCCAAGTGTGAAATGTGGATATGAGCAGTGATTTACAGAGTGTGCACTGGTTTTTGTGTCTGTTGGTGGGACACTGTAAGATCGGCCTGGCAGAGTTCATTCCTCACAAATGCTTAATGCCATCCCTGGGGACAGAAATATCACCAGCCCAGAAAAAGACACAGCTTTTAACGGCTTGGTGTTGAAAATTTCAGGCAAAATTCCAAAAGCCCTCAAAGTTAATGTCGAATTGACAAAGTGCCAAAAATCTCTCTGGCATAAAATTTCCACTCTGTATTTTCTCCCTTCAGGTTAACAGCTTGTGGCAATAATAATGTGGTAATGCCACCCTGTGTTCCAAGTATCTCTAAGCACCATCTTGTTAAGCTTTGGTGTTCCTCTGAGACTAATGGGAATTGAGCTGCCTTACTCATTTCACAAATGAGAAAACCTCACAGAAGATGAGTCAAATGTGTGGGTGATGGCCCTGCAGACTCATCAGCTAGGTCCCAGATCTGAACTAGATTCTCATTGCAAAGCCAAGAGTTGTGGGAAAGGACCTGAAAAGCTCAGCCAGAGTCAAAAAGGGGCAGAGCAAGACTCATACAGGATGCTAGGCAGGCGAGGGTAATGAACTTGTGAAAATGCACAGAACGCATTCTGGGAAAGGCAACAAGGCATGGACCAGGCATAGTAATAAAGCACAGGCTCAGCACGTGACCATTTGGAATGAAGGACCACCATGGGTCATCAGGACATCTGATGTGACATCAGGGGCATCTTACAACGTTAGGCACGTTGGATTTGCCTTTTTTTTTTTTTTTTTTTAAGTGCATTTGAATGCTTTTACATAATTACAGATTCTACTGCTATGAACACTATAGCAAGGAACAGAACTCCATCCCCCACTACAGAAGCAATTCCCTTCCCTGAATTCTAGCAATCTGGCTTGAACACATTATCTAAATCAGTCAGTGAGATGGCCCAGTTTCAGGGCTTTGAATCTGAAGGAGGTGTCTCAAAGAAGGGACAGGCATTTTGGAACCATGTAGCCATTGAATTCAGTTTTCAGGGTGGCCAGCAGCACTCCAACAGTGCTGCCCCTGGGGTGCACCTTGGCTTGTGTTTTTGGACAACCAATTTCCCTTAGTTTCTCCTTGTTTTTTGAGCTTGATTCTCTAGGCTTCCTGTCAATTCAGTGAGGCATCTGGTATATTTCTAGTTAAGTTGTTTCTCAAATGTTGTTATTCTTACTCTTGCAATTAAGTGGGGTGAGGTTCTATCCTTAGCAACCTCAAAGATTTAAACAGGCAGTGGTCAAGGCTGCAGAAAAGTTAATCCAACCTCTTATGCTGGGTTTGTAGCAGCAGGAACTATAGGTTTGGAGGATTCCTACCATGGTAGAAGAGAAGTCCAGCTATGACAGAAAGTTCTAAGTACTCTAAACTCCATTTTCTAATTTCTATGTACCCTGTAGGATGATATTTCGCAGTCCCTCTGGCAGTTAGGTATGGCATGGATGCTCCACCCTCCTTCCCCCTTTCTGGTCTGCTGGGAGGGAGATAACTCTAGAGTGACCTTGAAAGTCATGTGTTGAAGATAGCAGAGCCCTCACCACTCTGGGTCCTCTGAATGACGACATAAAGACGGGTCATTTCTCTTTACTGCTCACCTGTCCAGGACTGATACCTACTCAGGAAATACATTTCTGTTGTATTTGAGCTATTTTTTACTTTGGGGGATTTGTTACAGAATACCCTAAATTACAGCATGTATAATGGAAACTCAGTTCATCAAGCAAAGATTCAAATTCAGAGCAGAGCCAGCAGCAAGGCTCATCTGAAGTTGAGCCCTTGAATTGATGGTCTGCAGTTTCAGGATTTCTCCTGATTCAAAAAAGAACAGATGGCAATTGGGACAGACTCTCTACGGGTGTTATGAAGCTATAGCTACACAGGTTGAAAGGGTACAGGCTGAAGAGCAGATGAGCTCATTAGAAATTTGAGAATTCTCAACAGAATTATAGAATAGTCTAGGGATTAATAAATTCTAAATTTTTAATTTCTTTTTGTGCATTGTAGCATCTCCGTGCTGGAGGTAATTAAGAGGTAAATTATAACTCTAGTTCTGCTTTTCCCTCCTTTAACCTAGTTTTCCCATCGTCTCGCATAGAATAGACCCAGGTGATGCATCTTATCCTTACTCCTAGTTTTTTTGTTTGTTCGTTTGTTTTACAACTCCCAGGGTTTAAAATAAAACCCACCTGGGGTCTCACTTCCCAAACTCATCCTTTCTTATTCCTCAAATGGATTGTATTTCAGGGGGCTCAGGGAGGCCTGCATAATCAAATCAGTTTTCAGAATGACATGAATATGTACCCAATAAATATTTGAAGAATAAAGAATTATTCTGGTTTTCTCTTTTGAATGAGACAACATTGCACTGATGTCTCCTCCCTGTGTCCAAGTTGGATGAGACCTTAGAGATCATGTAGCCTGACACACCCCACATACACCCACACCACACACCACATACCACACACACCACACACCCACATACACATCCCACACATACACCACACACACCTCATACTCACCACACACACACCACACACACACACACACCATACCACATCCACCCCCACACACCCCCCACACACACCTCACCACATCCCCCCCACACCCCCCCACACACACCACACACATCCCACACATACCCCACACACCATACCACACACACACACCACACCACATCCACTCCCACACACCCCACACCCACACACACCACACACCGCACACACTACACACACCCACATACACATCCCTTACACCACACACACACACACACACACACCCCTCACCGCACACCCCACTAGGGAGTCCCCTCAGGTAGCATCCCTGATGTGGGTGATCCAGTCTGTGTGTAATAATGAGAATCTCACTGTCTCACATCTACACCATTAAAGGGTAGCTCTGAAAGTTAAAAAGCTGTACTCATTTAACATTTTCTCCATCAGACTTGCACAGATCACACAGGGTTGGGCTGTCTCAGTGATCACATACACCAGTAGAAATCCCCTTGCCCAGGAGTCACTGAACTGGTTTCTTCTTCCCCCTTTAACTCTGACCAGTTATCTAATCTCAGGGAATTTGCTTCTTCTATCCTGAATGAAGTTTCCCCAACTATGAAAGAAGAAGTAGGAAAAAGATTATAATTAAGATAATTAATAAAAATAACGTTTATAACAAAAACTTGTTACTCCACAGAGACTTCAAGCTAATTCTGATTCATTTGCTAATATGACTTGGTAAGGCTATTTGTATTATTATCAAATATATATCAGTTTTTATTATTATTCCATTCACAGGTCTTTATCTTCTCCACAAAGACATCAGAAAAACTTCAAAGTCATGTTAAAGTCTGGACACAATGCCTGCATTTGTATTCCTAGTAATCCCAACAAAAATTAAACATGGGGAAATTCATACGGCTTGCTTTAAGACATTAAAGCCTTATGTTCGTATCGGTCTACTCTCAAATCATTAGGTCGGGTCTGTCTTTGCCAACTTAAAAAAAATAGGGGTATTTAGCATGGATAGGCAATGGACATGCTTTCTATAACGACGTCTAGCTCCGTCCAGTGTACTTCTACCAGTTTCAGGACACACAATGTTAAACTCCAAGTGGAGAGATTTCTTTTCCTGCCATTGTGGTACACAGGAGTCAGAGGCCAAGAACCAAAACAGCATTTAGGAGACGAATGCTATTGAATTTACCACAGAGTGTTGGAATCAAAATGGGTATTGCATCAAGACGGGTCTTATTGAAGTCAGTCACAGTGTGATATACTGTGTCAACTCCAGAAGTGCAGATGAAAAGGTGCGAAAAATTCAAGTAAGGTGAGAGTTAGCAGCACAGGAAAAATTAGGAAAGCTGGCCATGTCCTGAATTCATCTGAATTACTGGCTGCCTTGGGGTGTGTTTGTTCTTTGTTCCAGGCTGAGTTTCATCATAAGGGAAAGCCAGATTTATTTAAGGGACTGGAATTTGAATGACTATTCAAAATGAGAAAACATGGTATCTGGACTTGCTAATATTTTGAGGATATTTCTGGACTCTGTAGATATCTTTGATTGGTGGATAACTTTTGTAGCTAGTCTCTAAGCTCTTTTCAGGTCTCCAAAACAGATTACTAAACTATTTCTACTACTATTTAATGTAGATCTCAAATTAGTCAGGTCATAATTAGGCCCATCATACAATATAGATTAGAAATGCATCTTGTGAGTATAACTGCGACAGTATAACTGTAAAAGTAAAATGTAGTGACTTAGGACAAAAGTAACCTGATAGAAAGTTCTATTCAGAAGTATCCATGTATGGTGATTCTCTGGCAAAGAGTACCACTCTTTGAGCCCTTGATGTCCACTGAGTCCTACCCGTAATGTTGAAAAAATGCTGAAACAAGCCTAGGAGCCAGTTGGAATCAGATTCCTGCTCACTGAAGTAATCCCAAGGAGCCCCATGTCCCTCTAAAAAAGCTACCTGTTGGGACTTTGGGGCAATGCATTCTACTCTCAGGCTGTTCCCCACTGGAACTGGTCCTGCTGGAGGAGTGGCTGCTTCTGCAGGAAGCTGTGATGGGGCCCAATATAACAGAGATGAGTCTGGGAGTGCCTTGTATGTAAGAACTACTTCCAAAATCCACTTATCTTAGTTTCAAAAAGGGTTGGAATCAGCACTAGGAACCACACCCATCAATCAGCTTCCTCAATGGTCAGCCAGCCTGCAAAGCATACTAACTAAGCTGGTTTTCATTAAGTAAATATGCCATTATGTTCTTTGTAGCCAAAGGTTACAAAGCCCTTGCAAGAAAGGGTGGACCACAAAAAAAGAGATCTGTGAGCATATTTTTACATTGGCAAGAAAAGCAAAATGTCAGTCAACTAAATTTAAGATTGTTCACACACATCTGCTACCACCAGAATGTTATTAAAAAAAAAAAGGAAGGAAAAATAAGTGTGAATAGCTCACAGTCTAAATAACTCTGGACATTTCTCTACTGTTCAGAAGACTACTTCAATAATGATTGAAAGACAATCAAAACAGAAGCCAATGTGACTTACCATATAGCAAAAATTTCCAGTTAAATAAAATATATAGACAACTACATCTCAACTATAAAATGTGTATGGTAGATAGATGTGGTTATAAATATACCACAAAAATGTTTACAAAAAAAGTCACAAGTATAAAATGTTACATTTCTGACAATACCATAAAAGAATCACCACCTTCAGGGAGAGACAAAGATTGATGGAGAGCACATTTCTGAACTAGATGCACGTCCCCCTCCTCCATTTTAAAGCATAAAGCAGACACATGTTGTGACATGAACCTTGAATTCTCCAGATTGGAATGTTACAATTTAATCAATCAGAATGATTTGTCCAAAATCCACCAGCAGCAGAAAATGGATACAGTTTATCATAAGGGGACAATGGAAGTTTAAAATCACAGACATGCACTCAATAGTATGTGAAAGGCACACTGTTCTATTAACAAAACAGAATTATAAAATTTGAGGAAATGAAACTAAAAGAACTGGAATCATGAATCTACCTTTAATACTTTTCAAAAACTGAATTCTTTTAAATATTGACATCAGTTAAGGAAATCATTAGCAGATCTAATAAGCGAAGGTGACAAAAATGGCTAACATCTTTTAATGTAAAATTAAGTCACATTGTCTACAATTATGTGCTCCATATATTATTAATATGTAACTATTATTTAACAAGCAAATCAAATGCCAAATTCCTAAAGAGTTAAGAAGCAACAGCAATTCATTTGGAAATTATAACAGAAGGAACTGGTTGTATTTGAATTAGAGGTTTAGCTAAGTAAATTTCATTTACTACCAGTTTCTAAATATGATGAAAACTATAGAGGGAAATAAATTTTGTAAAACAATAATGTAAAAAAGATAGTTTTATTAGGCTTTAAAAGAAATGGTTCAGCATTAATAAATGTTCCAAACTATATATAACTGAACTAAGAAAAGAAATTATGTTAAATTACTTTTTATGACACTATGTTCTCTTAGAAAAAACTGGAATATTTAATCAAAATATCCATTGGGTTTATTCTTGGTAGGCATTCAAAGTATTATTTCTTCATTTGCTGTGTGATATCATGTTACAGAATTACACCTTTGATAGTTTGCAGGAAGGAGTTAGAAGATGTTTTTGAAGAAACCATATTTTTTATTTCTGCTGAACAGTTAGATTGAACTATTTTAAAACTAATTAAATATTTCTAAGGATGCAAAAAGTGTCTCTTCAGTGGCCCATGTCTAATCATTTTATAAAAAGGATCTATTGTTTCCATTTACCATAGGCTCTCACTGTATATATTTGCCACTAATAAATTTAATTTTTAAGTCAGCAAATACCCCCCATGTATCTTGACATTAGAATACCTAGATCTTAGCTCTTTTGGTAACAAGTATAATCTGCTATCAGAAAGTTTAAAACTGATCTTCCAAATCAGTACAAATCAGAAACTACATTCTAATGAGAGCCTTTACAAAAGGCAGCAGACTGTATGTTTGGAAACATTTATGTGTGTTGTAAAAATGCTATTCTAAAGCAGCTTTTTTGCCCGCTGTGATGCAATTAATTTTGGCAAACTTTTTTTTTTTTTAAGAACTACTTAGAACTTGGATTTTCAAAATTCAAAGCACAAAACATTCCCATACCAATTAATGCATCAGGAATGTAGGCATTTTTCAAATTAATGTATTAACATTCTCTAATACAGCATCTTAAATGGTTAATCCTGAATTTAAAATGTAATGGAAGTCATCGCTTTTTATAGCTTACATCTAACCTGAGTCAGTTAGATTTTAGAGCTTTCTCTCTCCATATGTAAAAATATGATGCCCCTAAAATAAATCGCAGACATTTGGAAACTTACACTGTCAGATTGCTTGCCCTGGTCACAGTCCCACGTTGTCACACGCTGCTGCCCAGACCTCTCCATGGTGCTGAAGAGTTACTCTTGCCCATTTGAGAGGAAAGAGTTGTTTATTCAAACCGGCTTTGAAAGAAATCCATACAGGGCTGCCTGTGTTAACGAGTGAAGTTATCTGAAGAATTTCTAGGACACGTACTACAAAAGAGAGTTTTTGTACTTCAGTTATCAAGTACCATGCTCGGGCAGCTCAAAGGAGATTTGAGAGCAGAAATCTTCAAGTATTGACAAAAAAGAGGGACAGCTCTTTGGGAGATGAAGTTTGCTGATTTTGCCAGTTTTCTTCAAATTGATAAAAACACAGAAAACCATACTCTGTTCTACTCAGAGAACAGAGGATTCCAGAAAAGTTATTTATCCTGCCGCAGGAAACAAGCTCTCTTTAGTCCAAGGCAGCCAGTCCCTGCCATCCCATACTGTATCTACTTTTTGATCAAAAATAATACAATAAAACAAAGCTGAGAATTGCAGGAGGCTCTGCATGTGGGATGTAGACAGATCTGCCTCATTCTAGCCCCAGCCTCTGAGTGCTGAAGATTATCACAGCAAAAATCAGGCTCTTGAGGCTTTCACAGATTATCCTTTCTGAGGCTGAAACATATAAAGAGCCACATGACACCCAATGATGTCATCTCTAAAGCAGGTCACAGTCACTGCTTTAAGTAGATAAAGTCCTAGTGAAGTAGGCAGCCTAGCGATTTTCTTGAAAATTTGCTTGTATTAAATAGCATGGCCTTCTACCCATATATTTAACCCTAGTGGTACATTGGCATGAAGAGAAAATCCATTTGCTGCTCATATGTGAAACAGAGTCTGTTTAAGCCAGAATCAGGCTCCCGGTGCTGCTTTAGCAAATGAATGTTTGTAACTATCTCAGGGTGAATATGTGAAGAAGGGCTTTCCTCTGGGGATGTGTTTTGGGGACTAGAGGATCTCTCAAGCTATAGAATCTACTTCTAAAACACCTCTCAGAATTTCTAGCACATTAAAAAATTATTACTTGTTAAATCAACCCAAGTCTTTTTTTTTTTTAAAGACAATTGTCTTAAAAATAAAATTAAGACTATTTTCTCTAACTTCTAACAATAGTTTATTTAGTAGAATAAAAAAAATGTTTCCAAAACATAAACCATCTTACTAATGCTGTCTTTGAAAGGATGAGAGTAAGTTTTCAATTGTGGGTAGGAAACATTCTTTAACTCACTATTTTTAGATGTTTGTCAGCACTGAGAAAGTAACGGTTAAAATGTTAGCTATTTTTCGACTAATCTGTACATCTAACTATCATAGTAACAGCTAGTAATCACAGACATTATTTTAAAGGCCGTGTCATGAGCAATGCCCATTTCCAGCCTGTGAAACATATTTCTTTTCTCTTGCTATTTAGTCACATGCCATAGTTTAGGGTTTTTAATCATAATTGACGTTCCTGTTAGCTAATAGTTAAATCCTCTAATTCCCTCTCCTGCTAACTAAATAATGTTCACAGCCAAAGTGAAGAATAACTCAAAACTAATCTAATCTGTGCTTACTGAGGCCATTCCCTCTTTTAATAACAACCAGAATATCTCAAACAACAGAAACTTTCCCTGAAGAATACAGTACTCTGGCATATTTTTGAGAATAAATCTGGAGAAGACAAAACAGAATTTTCTAAACCACCAGTGCTACTGGGCAAATGCCATTAAAACAGTAGTAACTATTTTGCCATTAGATCCAGAAACACTTTCTTCAGTGGCTCTTTAAGGCATTTCTATGCAATGCTAAAAAATCCAAGTGAAACTGGGAACCAAAAATTGACCACCTGGATCTTCTTGTCTTATGAGTTTCCTAAATAAAAATGATTTTTAAAATTTTTACAATTTCTATGACTCAGTATTTCCTAGACTTCAATCGTGGTGAAGACAACTTGAGGTATATTTTTAAATAAAAAAACTCAGTCTCTTTCTCCGATATTCTGATACAATAGATTGGCTGTGAAATCTTTATTTTTCCAAAAAAAAAAATTCCAAAGTAATTCTTACTTGAAAATACAACAATAATATATTACCATGTATACAATCCTATAAAAATCAAAATGAGTAAAAAATATTTATAAAATTTAAAATGATAAAAAGCTGAATTGTTGCTACATTAATTATCTAGCTCCTCTGGTCTCCATGAGAAAGCCCTTTCCTAAGGACTCCCGCTCGGATTTTCACCCTTTATCCTTTGTTCCTCCCTATGAAGGTGGAAGGAGTTACCCCATTGGAGGATCAGGCAAAAGAGGCAGGTGTCTGCAACCCAAGATCATCCCCCACCCCCATGATACTCCTTTGCCATATCCATCTCCCTGCACAATTCTGCTCTGTGTGTGACTCAGTGCTTCCCATGACTGGTTAGATTTTTCTCTGATTCCAAAGTTCAGTAGTAGGATGTCCAATGTAGCCACAGTCAAGTTACACCTTCAAATCCAGCTTTGAAAAGAATAAAGATGAGATTTTTATCTCCCTCTGCCTCCCAAAATAACTTCCCAAATCAACATGAGAAAAAGTTATTTATTGACTTCCTAAAATTTTATCTTTCAATACTGTTGTTTTGTTGATTAGATTTTTTTTTTTGACATAAATCCTAACTAGTGAATGTAACAAGTTTGTATGTGAACTAACTTAATAAAATTTTCATTCACATAACACAGCTCTCCAAGAGAGGGTTATAAAAAGGAGATGTCGTGTGTAAATCTTTAATTGGAACTTTTACAAAATGCATTGTTCAAATCATATTAATTTTATTGTGCTTGAGATTCTAGTTCTTTGAACTTTTCTTTAACGACCAGTAACTTTAGAACAGTGTTTCCCAAAGTGTGTTCCATGGATCAATAGTCCATGAAGATATGATTCATATTGGATTTCTTGGTCAAAGAAGTTTTTAAAAAGTAAAAACAGCACCCTGCAGGTTCAAAATGCGTATTAAGTTAATAAGGCTCTGAGAAGTTCCAGGGTAAAGAAATTAATTTACTTCATCTCTCTTCCATTTCTACCAATATCCTACAAAACTAACTCTGAGAAACTCTGCTCTAGGAGATATTGTAGCTACTGAGTTTTTGTTAACAATAGTACCCAAACCTTCCACACGATCAGTTAATAGTTGTCGAGTATCTTCTGTAAGTTATCAGTGCCTATGTTAACAAGTATTGCCAGCTATGACTGAGGAATTATGTAAATTCTACAAGGGCAGAGGTTGTGTTTATTTGGGTGATCATCGTATCCCCGGTGTTTGGCTAAAGGCACCTAGTAGGCGCTCAGTTATTTACTGAATGAGTGAATGATATAGACCAAACCCAAGGATGTGAATAATTTCCATCCCCCCATTCCCCAGAGATCTTATTTATAAAAGTAAAGTCCAAGACAGCCTTAAGCTGATGGGCTTTCCAGAAAGAAAAAAGAGACAGAGAGAGAGAGAGAGAGACAGAGAGAGAGAGAGAGAGAGAGAGAGATAACAGTAGATCACACTCCAATGTCACCATATCCATTTTTTCTTCAGATCTTGAAGCATCTCCTACCAATGAGCCAAATGTGGATGCTAAGTATGTAATAATTAAAGTGGACTTTGTGACCCTGTAGGTCCAGATTAAAGGTTCAGCATTGTATCTCACCTAAGCTGTAAAATAAGGCCAGAAACTTTCCAAGGACAAAGGCCAAGACTGAACTTGAGGTAGCCTGCAAAAAAAAACACTCTTTCTGAACTACTTTTATCAAAGGTGAGGCACTTGATGCCTAGATTTTTTGCATCTATACTCTTAGGTCTAAACTTGGAGATGCCTAAGGAAGATTTATTATGTTACTACGGATGAATGAATTGCACACCCCTCTGAACCCAGGCAATGTTTAATATTGGACGTTCTTTAAAAAGCTTTTTAAATCAAACCAAAACAAAACAAAACATACCAAGTTTTACATCTATCCAGATAAAATGTCCTCAAATGTCCTCATGAAGTTAGAAGGATAATTTGGGAAAAAGAACCTTCAGCCAATATACAAAGACATGAACAGGAGAGAGTATTTATGGTACACAGATACTATTTTTTATGCAAAAATATATTTATGCACACAGTCATAGGTAGTTGTGAATTACCTAACATTTCTAAAACTTTGAAAAACAAAACATTGTTTTCTCTATGACTCCAGGTTGAAGAAAAGAGAAATCTATCTGCTTCTAAGTAAATACCAAAAAGATTTCTCTTTATATATATGGTCACTACATTCTGTGAACCAAAATTTTGGACAAATAGTAGGGCAAATAATTTGTACTATTTGGGGGTCCACAGGGCAGGATGGAAGATAGAGTTTGGGTCCTGAAACATTAGGACTCATGACTTAAATTTATTAGAGCTGTGCATACTACTGTAACTTTTCTCTGACCTAGAAAATCTAGGCTATTAAATTATTGAGTAGCACAAAGCTTACATCCTCTGTTTTTCTACATCTCTCAGGACTTATTAGAAGAAGTCCCAGGAAATCCTCTTTTAGAGTTGAGTTCCCCCACAAAACAAGTATGACTTTTAAATAAGACTTTTTTCCTTCAGTCCCCAGATTTTTGCTGATGTACTTAAAGCATGGAGATTATAAATCTAAAAAGAGCAATAAAGGCTGGAAGATAATGAAGCCGCTTGAATATTGTTACATATGCCATGTTCAATAGCCTGGGCAGTACTGATTTTTGTAAGAATTATGGGAAGGGTCTAGAGCAGTGGTTCTCAGCATTCCTAATGCCACAGCCCTTCAATATAGTTCCTCATGTTGTGGTGACCCACAACCATAAAATTATTCTCGTTGCTACTTCATAACTGTAATTTCGCTACTGTTATGAATCATAACGTAAATATCTGATATGCAGGATGGTCTTAGGCAACCCCTGTGAAAGGGTCGTTCGACCCCCAAAGGGGTTGCTACCCACAGGTTAAGAACTACTGATCTAGAGGGTCACGTTGTCAACCATCATTGAATATCCAGCTACTTTTGCTAAAAGCCAGGACACTCCAGCAGTTTCATTAATTTAAGGAGTTCACAGACTTTCCTCGAGGACAGTTGAGATAATTGGGTCTTTTCACTGGCCAAGACCACTACCCTTGGCCTGCTCAGAACTGTAATTCCTCCTGACCAGGAGTGAAGCAAGGGTTGTTGGGGCCATGCAGCTGCCCAATGCCACCTACTCCTGCTTGCCCTGGTGCACTGGGGTCCTCCCATCACCTCTTCCCCAGGGCTAGAAGGGAGAAATGATGTAGGCTTGCTTTTACTATGTGTGTGGGTCTGTTCTCTCACAAAAGGCCTCCTCATTTAGAGGCAAAAGAAATTACGTCTGGTTTCATCTCTGGAACTTGAAAATTGGTCTTTAAAAAGAGCATTGTTAAAATAAATGCTTAACTTATTACTTTTGCAGTACAAATCTCCAATCTCAGGACCATTTATGTTTATATATATTTTTTCATATTTATTCTGGGACACATGTTGATCCTCATGAATCACAAACAGGCACTGTGGCCCCTCAATCAGCATCAAGTTAAAAAGCCCATCTCTGCTCTCCACAGTATTTTGAGTAAAGTTCATTGAGAGTTTTCAAGAACAGATTCAAAAATCAACTAACAGCTATTGAGAGCTTTCGTTTTACATATGTAGTGCCATTTAATCTGCACAGCAATTTCAGTCCATCTCTAGGGTGTGTGTTACTTCTGGTTTCAGATGAAAAATGACCTCTTGAGCCATATGTCTCAGACTCACAGAAATAGTGACAGAGCTACTCTTATTTATTTATTTTTCATGCATTCGTTCCTGTATTTATTTTTAGGGACAGAGTTGGTCTTGTCTCCGGTCTGGTCTTGAATTCTTGGCTTTAAGCAATCCTCTTGCCTTCCCCTCCCAAAGTACTGCAGTTATAAGCATGAGCCACCAGGTCCAGGCCAGAGGAGCTATTTTAAAACCTGACTTTTAGGTTGCAGATGGGTTACAGCATTCATGTGGAAACACTAAATTAGTTTCATAGTAGGGGTGAGTACATTGGATACTTTTTCTTCCATTCTTGGGATACTTTACTAAGAAGAATATGTTCCAGCTCCATCCATGTAAACACAAAGGAGGTAAA